>JAUBWS010085754.1:0-12047 GCA_032270445.1 Darlingtonia californica | reverse complement strand
AAGAAATACAGGTGCAACGTTTGCTTTATTTCTGAAAACTTAATTGATTGCAAGCTTAAAAACAAATGAAGACTTGTTTCAATTTCAATTTCAATTTCAAACATATATTTTCCTGACGGAAGGGACATCCAATTAGTTACCTAATACAATGGATGCAACCTAATAAAAAAAAAGAAAATGATTACAAAACTAAAAAAGAAGAAAAATATGGTATAGAAATTAGGAAACTGATATATACTAACCTATCAACTTATTACTCTGTGTAACTGTTCAGATAAAATTTAACTGAAAGAGACTTAAGCTGTGAAAGCCGGAGTTCAGAGAGACTATTATCACAAAAGTGTTCCTGCAACTTATTCCACTGACTAGATGCAAGACGAGTGAAAGAATGCAGACCAAAATTAGTAGTTTTGACATTTTGCAGATTAAGAAGGCCAATGACGTTACCCCTAGTACCTTTTGAATGACTAGTTTTAGAGAACTTGAAAGTTTCAAGGATGCTGGCTGGTAGGTTACCATTAAAAAATTTGTGAACATATGTAATGTTATAAATGGGGAAAAACTTAAACTGTCAGACTGTTTAAACCACAATAATGAACAAGTGAGTGAGAGAATATATCTCAACGTATTTCAAACAGTACAGTTTATAAACGAGTAAACTCATTAAGTAACTTGGTGCTTTTGAAAAACGCAAATATGAAAAGACATATCATTTATTATCAGCAGTTGAGAGTCTACCTCACTGTTCCGTGTCTTGCATCTACCATATTTTACGATATGTAAACAAAAATCAAAAGACAAATTTATACTCACTCAGACAATAGCGGCGTATCTCTTCTTCGTCTTTCTCCGTCTATTTCCTTTTGCCGCTTGATTTTTTACAACACGAAAAGTCAAGAGATGGGGGTAAATAGACAAAATCTAGCACACTTGTAAAGGATGAAATGGTATAAATTTTAATGAGTGTTATATAATTTTTCTTATCAACACTTGCAATCACACAATACTTTCCAGTTTTTTTACATTTTATATTTTTGACTAAGCATGTTTTTCATTTCTTTTAGTTTAATAACCTCCCTACAGTGACATCAGTGTTCATGATTGGTTTGCTGATAAGGTTTAGTTCGAGTATGAATCACGTCGGAGAAGTGCGCGTCTCAAAAAAGACATTTGAGAGACGTCTTAGACGTTTCAAAAGCGCTGCTTGGAGATGTCATCTTTAACGCGCCAATTCCAGACGTTTGAAAAGCGTTCAAATAAAGCGCGCTATTATAATACGTCGATAAGACGTTTTTTACACGCAATTCTAATGCGCGCAATTTCTATACCATTTACAAACCTTGCAAAGACGTTTATAAAACGCAGTGTGCCGGCTGGGCTCAAAAAGCCAGGGTACAATACGGTTAATTAAATTTCTATATAAGTTATGAGTTGAGAAATATCCGTTTGAACGTTCGAATAAAAACTTACATCAACTGAATTTTTACTTTACACTTAGATAAAAACTGACGACATGAATATTTGTTGTCAAATTTAGATTAATTCCTACTATTCAATTAATTTTCACTATCCATTTAAATAAATATCGTTAAGATATGGAAGTTACATTATCCGCTTAAAAAGATTGCGACAAAACATTTGAGATTTCATTATGACATGACATATGAATTTTTACTTCAAATCTAGTTGAAAACTGACAACATGAATCTTAACTATTGGCTTTTAATTTTCACGTTGCGTTAAATGGCGACAAAATATCAACTTTTAAAATGGGCTGAAAATACCAACTACATATGCATTTTTACTCTATACATAATTGCTGACAATATACTTTTCAATGCAGGTAAAAAATACTGACACAACATATAAATTTTTACAATGCAATTAACATGTACAAACTAACCCAAAAAAAATACTACTAATAACAGATCAATTTTCACATAGTGATAAAACACATTTCAACAATGTAAAAATGCTCACTTATGGTTCAGATAAACGTATGAGTTTTGACTACATTAATTATATAATTTCATCCACACATGAATTTTAATACCCACTTACTTTACTTACTTTACTTTGATGCACATCTTATTGTTAAGAATTTGCCCATACATTGTTTACGCGGTTCCTCCACTCTGCTCTGTCTCTGCGGCGATGGTATCCATTAATCCATTAATATGGTAAGTCGTTATTGAGAACATTTTTGACGATGCTGTTATCATTCATACGTATTATGTGTCCGTACCAGGCGAGTCTTTGCTTCTTAATAAAATTCAAAATGTAAGGAGTGGTACCAGCTTTTTCATGTAGCTTTTTGATTGATCTAACAGTCTAACTCCAAGCAGTCTCCGAAGCCAGTTCAAACACTCTTAATTTGTTTGAGTCTTTCTTTGTAAGTGTCCATGTTGAGCATGCGTACGTGGCAATTGGGAATATCATAGCATGCAGAATTGTATTTTTGAGCTGCATTGGGAGATTCCTGTTAAAGCAGATGTTGTTTTTAAGCTTACCAAAAGCAGTGTAATTAAATGCAAAGCGCCTTTCAATGTCAAGACTTGTACCTGGAATAGTTGATCCAAGGAGTGTGAACTTGTCAACTTTATCGACTATTTTACCTTCAATTGAAATTTCTTTTTCATTTCCTGAGGAGAGCAATTTACATTTGTCACCATTGATTTTAAGTCCATATTTCGCACATGCAACTTCAAGCTGTGTAGTAGAGAGTTCAAGTAGCTCAAATGTAGCAGCAATCAGGGTTGTGTCATCTGCATATCTAATATCGCAGCACAGTTCATCGTTTAAAGTTATCATCTCTTGAAGACAAGCTAACTCCTTCATCAAGAAATCTAGGAATAAGTTGAAAAGTGAAGGTGATAGAATACAGCCTTGCCGTACACCGATTGTGACTTTGAACCAATCCGTCAATCGGCCATTGACAACAACAGTACATTGTGTGTTTTTGTACATCTTCCTTATTGTGTTGACCATATTGATTTGCACATCAATAGCCTGCAACATCTTCCATAGTGCTTCCCGCCAGACCGTATCAAAGCACTATTAATGTCAATGAATTTAAAGTGCAAGTTTATGCCCTTCTCTCTGGATTTTTCAATAATTTGTCTCACTATGAAGAACACAAAATCTTTGTTTTGTCAGAAACCGAATTGGGTGTTGCTAGTGAAAAATTTCGTCTTTTCCCTTATCTTATTCAGACTGATACGGTTGAAGATTTTGCCTGGGATTGACAAACATTATTTGAGTGAGAGACGTCAATATCATCCAACATGTCCTCTTCCCTTGGGAAAGTTTTGTGAAGGTGCTTTTCGTAGTGTTTCTGCCAAATGGTTAGAATCTCGTTGATATTTGTATTTTTAATCCCTGCAGAATCTATAATAGCCATCAGTGGTTTCCTAGGCTTCCCTTCATGCCCCTTAACGTTTTTGAAGAAGTCATGAGTCTTATTTTGCTTAAAATTTGATTCAATTTGTTTAATCTTCTTTTCCATTGAGTTGAGTTTTGCGTTTTTTACAGCTTTTTTTACAGTTTTATTGAGAGATTTGTAATTGACACTAATTCTTCATTGGAAGGATTGACAAGCATTGCTGTTCTTGCATGACGTCTCCTCTCACATAATGAGACTGTTTCTGACATTTTTGATCAGTTGGGGTAACAACAAAGTCCAATTGGCTTTGGGTTTTTCCATCTTGGGATATTCATGTTACTAATCTGTGTTTTTGTTGCTTTTAGAAAAAGCTAATTAGGGAAAATTTATTCATCGCACAGAATTGCAAGAGTCTATCACCATTACCGTTTTTGTTGCCCACACAGAATCGTCGAACAGTGTTTGACCAAATGCTGAATGACTCTTGTTGATGTGACCTTGTAGTAACTCATAGAAAGCTTCCGCATCTTCTTCAAGGTATGTAGAGTCAGGAGCATAGACCTGGTAGATAAAAAGAGGGTCTTTATCGGTTTCAATTTGTATTACCACCAGTCTTTCTGATATTAAGTCATATCCTTGGAGACGCTCAGAGATAGATTTATGCAAAACGGTTGTTACTCCTTGTCCGTATATACCATCTCCTCTTGGTGAGTGTACGATGATATGGACATCTGTTTCAAAAGGTTCTGGTATTTCTACTGACCAGTGTGTTTCTAAAAATCCAAGGAAAGAAATATTTTGAATCATTGTTATAAAGTGTGCGTGCGTTAACCCTATTCAGGGCGGCCTATTTGGGGCTTTGAAAGGGTGTGGGGGAGGCTCTTTGAGCCCCCCCCCCCCCTTCATAAATCCTGATCTAAATAAACTACAGCAATGAAACTTGGTAGGGATATAGCTTGCTATAAAATCTACAACTTTATAAAAATAGATTTTTCAAAATAGCTTCCATTATGCTGTGACGTCATCATATATGTTAAAAAATGCTAAAACTTAGGGTTTTTGGGGTATTTTTTCGAAATAATGTTGCGGGAGATCTGTCAAAGATTTTTTAATTCGGTTTCGATTTTCTTTAAGATAAAGCATTAAAATTTCACATACTTTGAGGTTTTTATACAAAAATAAATACATTTGCTCCCAGAGGGAACTAAAAATGATGAAAATTTTTATAAAACGATGACTTCATCAATTATGACGTCATTCTATTTCATACCATTTTGATGTTGTCATCTGAATTACTTTTGTATCAACTAACTACGGTCCAAATTTGAAATCAAAAGCATTAGTAGTTCAAAAGTTATGGGCATTGAATTTTGTAATTTTTATAAGAAGTTTTTGAAAATTTCACTAAATTTACGAAAAAATCATCGATAACTTTTGAACAATACATAATTTTTGAGTTCTGATTTCAGATTCTGGAAGCTTAAACAATGGGATTTTATATATTTTACAGTTTTTTGAAAAAATGAATGATTTTTGCTCAAAATTGCCCTCGGAACAGTCAAAAATGCTGTAAAATTAATGACGTTATAAATATGACGTCATCAATATGGTTACCATTTTGATGAAATTTATTGAAGCTATTTGACCTTGTCTAACTTCATTCCAAGTTTGAAAGTGTTACCATTATTAATTAGATAATTATTGTCAATTAAACTTTGCTTTTTTTATAAGCACTTTTTCCTACCTCAACTTAAAATGGTTGCCGTAGCAACATCTCAGGGCATAATTTTGAATTTTTTTCTATCAAGTTATCTTCACAAATTAATTTTAATTATACTCAGAAAGTTTCAAGTTCATAGCTTTTTCAGAAAAAAAGGTATTTCCAAAAAACAGGCAGGGGGCTCTTTGAGCCCCCCCCCCCCCCTCACTCCGAATAGGGTTAAAAGCATTCTTCGGGCAGATTTCTCTCACACCCTCGATAGTTCACCCGGAGTGAGGGTCGGTTTCTAACATTCGTGAACATTGGCAAACAATATATTGATTTGAGTAGGGTGGTAGTAGGGTTCTTTCTCAAGGATTGTCTACCGCAGTTACCAGCTAACTTGGTTTTGTGACCTCAACCATTGACTATACATAATTGTAGAGCTACTCTGAATGACGTCGTGTTCAACATGCCATCAATTGACTTGGTTAACTTTTACCAACAATATGAATTAAACATGAATTATTTGCTAATCATTGTTATCATTATTATTATGAACATTTATACAGGATTAAAACTTTAGTATGATACGTACAAAATTTACAAAAAATTATGTATGAAATATACTGCTATAAATTTTTGTCGTGTCCAAAGTAAAAGAGAAATTAATCAAAAAGAAGCAAACAAAAAAAAGAATTGAGATGCTAGTACGCTAGACTCTACAACTAGGTGATGATTACGCACTAAAAGGCATCTAAGCAAATAACGAAAGGCATAAAAACTTTTACTGTAAAAAAAATATTTATACATTAGATACTAAGAAATTTAATAAAATAAAGAACTAAATAAGTGTCACGTTGTACAAAGGATATGTATATATAGCAGTATGATCGTCGGAAAAATACCATTTATACAGCGTAAAACTCATTTATTTTCTTTTTAAAAATTAAAAGCGACTTTTCCTTTTTTATTTCCAAAATGTCGCACCAAAATGATAGCATAAGTTTCTACTGGACTTTAATTTTACCCGAGGGAGTGGTATTAAAAAAATTGTTTCTTGTAGTTTTAGAATGGTTATTCACTTCAAAGTAACCATTAAAAGGATTGCATAAATTTCCATTTTGAGATCTTCTCACCATAGTTACTGCTCGACAGTTGATTTTGTGTTTGATTGATTTAACGCTTATTATTATCATTCTAATAGCTTTCGCCGATCTTCTCTCGATTGAATCGTACTTAGACTGGTGCGTTCTGGTGGTGTTAAGATGTATGATTCTACAGTAAGTCAGCAACGGAACCATCATGGAATTGTAGATTCTTGAAGCTGCTATTTTGTCTGATAAGGTCGAAGCTTTTGGAGCAGATGAACCCTATTAGATGTTTTTTTGTAATTTTTGTCAAAATCCTCGTTTAACCCTATTCCGGATGGGAGGCTGGCTTACGTAACTAAACGAAATTTTGCATATGTTAACAAAATTTAATTGGAAAGACTTTAGCAAAGATTTAAGTTGCTGACATCATCAAATCTTGGGATATTGGCCATTGGTCAGAACCACCTACAAGAATATTGACATGATCACGTCACTATGATATTGTTAAAAGTTTTCCACGTTCAACAAATTCTTACATTTTATTTAGCATTCATGATAAGGTAGGGGTTGATAAAAGCTTTCAAATGAGGGGTCAAAAGTGTTACGACGTCATAGTGGGCAGTTATGAGTGATTTTAGGTAAAAAAAATGGCATTTTTTACAAATTTCGCCAAAATTGTAATTTTTGCATTTGTTCGTAACTTTTTAACTAGTAATGATATTGACTTCAAATTTTGAACAGTCGCTAACTAAGTTATTACCAAAAGAATGACTTAAATAATCAATTTTTAAATTTGTGACGTCACATGGGCATTTTTCTGAATTTTGGTCATTTTGTCGCGCTCTGTAATCATATTTATGAACATTTTGGCACTTCATTCAAAATTAAGAATAAATTCCATTGTCTTATTAATTCTAAACCAAAAACAGAACAATAATATTTTAACTACAAAAAAAAGTTATTAAAGCTCTATTTTCACCAAACAATGCCTATTTTTGATTTAATATTCTAAAATTTCACATGGTGTTCTATGTCTGTGGGTAAGATTTGCGAGTTTTAGACAGGGGGGAATCCCCCCTCCCCAATCCGTTTAATGTACATCAAAAAAGCCCATCCGGAATAGGGTTGATAGATAATGTTGCATCTACAACATTTCCAAGATATTTATAACCAGTAACATTGTTTATCATTTGTGACCGATATTCGACTTCTAACGGTTTATCAACTGTACTCAGACGTTTAGCCGTACCAAACAACAGTGATTCCGTTTTTCCCTTTTTAAGGTTGATTATAAGCTAATTTGCATCAAGGCAATCAGCAATACGTACAAATTCTTCATTCAAACAACTTTCTATTTCATGGATGTTTTTTCCTCCATAAAAAATAACGGCATACATGATCACACATGCACGATCGATAGAGTCTACTATATCGTTGAATAAAACTATATGAATACAAAACTACCTAGGACCGATCCTAACGTAACACCAGTAAATATCGAATTCTCACACGATTTAATTCCATCAAGTTCAACTAGTTGAATTCGGTGAAACAGGTAACTTTCGAACCATGCCAATTCCTGATCAAGAATTCCATACGATGGCAGTTTGGTCAAAAGTTGATTATGACTAATCGTATCAAAAGGACGCAATAAATCCATGAAAACAGATCCAACTAAGTTTCCATCATTAACTTAACGGCTGACACTATCGATAAACAATGTTGACGCGAGTTCCGTTTATCTCCTAGCTCGGAAGCCGACCTGATACTCAGATAGTAAGTTTTTTGTCTCGAGATATTTTGACAGTTTAAAGTGCACAGCTTTTTCAAGAATCTCTGAAAGAATCGGCAGAATCGACACCGGTCGGTAGTTATCCGGATCCCTTGCATTACGGGATTTAAAAATTGGAGCAATTTTAGCCTTTTTCCACATACAAGGAACTTAGTTTTGTTTTAATGACATGTTGATTATATGAGTTAAAGGCTTGCAGATGATAAGCGCAATCTTTTAACAAATTAGGAGGTAAATCATCCAAACCGGTTGATTTATTACGTTGTAGTTTTAGCTATTGTTTTTCATCAATTGTTCAATAACTGGTACAAAGTGAAAAAACTTTAAAGTTCAAAGTAGTATGTGCTGCGGACGACGCTAAACAAAGTTACGGCATTTGATAAACTTTTCTTTCAACGTTGAGATAACTGTAGCGAAATTCTCAGAAAAACGTGTGACCCACTGATTATTGTTAATCCTAGATGTTACATTAGACGAACTTTTTGTTGGAAAGATCTTTTGAATCGCATTCCAGAATTGCCTTGGGTTGTTGTTGTTTTCATTTAATAACGTTCCTTGATATCTGCTTTTAGCATACCTCAAAAAATTATTGTAACCATTTCTAAGAGTTTTATAAATTTTCCAATCATTTCCATCGTACTAAGCAAATCAACTAACATACATTGATTTCTATAATCTAAATTTATAACTCAGCCCTAATTAAAAACACTATTTTCATCGTACATCCAGGAAGATAAATACCATAAATAATTAAAAATTTGCTGGAGTAACTATCTCGCACAGGCAAAAAAATAAATTCTTTTAAAACAAAACTTTTAAAAATTCAATTCTCATTTGCATTGTTCATATAAAGCAATCTTAAATTACCCTAAACTTTAGAGCTAAAAATAGGTAAAGAAGGTTCTCGTTTCTTTTTATAAATCTTACTTAGAAAATATATTCTGCCTACCTTGACACATTTGCAAAGAACATTCAGGTTATTTTTTTAATCCTTCCAGAATGTACAAGGCTAGCTATGTAGCCCTTTTTTCGCTTAATTCGACAAAAACTGAGCTCTTTGTTTTCCAACCACGTCGTAAATGAACCAACTACGGTGCTAGATTTAAAATAAATGGTAAGCCTCTGTATCCTAGTAAATCTGTGAAATACTTAGGTGTTTATATTGACGACAATCTGAATTGGCATAATCACATTAACTTTGTATGTGATAAACTAAAACTTGCAAATGGCGCCCTTAGCAAAATTCGACATTTTGTCTCTAAAGATATTGTTTTATCATTGTTTCATGCTCTTTTTAATTCCCACATGACCTACTCTTGTCAAGTTTAGGCCTAACATAATAATATTCGTTCTCAACTTGTCCTTATGAAAAATGCATTAAGATTGATCAATTTTTCAGATTTTAATGCTCCTTCTTCCCTTCTCTTTTTACAATTTGGTATACTCTCGTTTTTTGATTTTGTTAAGCTTCTTAATATGATTTTTGTTCATGAGCTATTGAACTGTAATTTACCGACCCCTCTTTGTAACACTTTTTACCTTGATTCGTCAACTTGTAATGCTCGTTTAAATCGTCACCCTACCAGCACAAAAAAGAATATATTACAACTACCAAGGGTCTCGACAGTTTGCTTTCGAGATCATTTAATCCGTTATCAGTGTATTTTATCATGGAACATCTTGCAAAACTTTCTTTCCATTGAGGATATGTCTACGCTTAAATTAAATCGTCTGAAATATTTAGCTAAATTTTACTTTCTTTCATCCTACAGATAACTGCCTCCCATTTCTTTAATTCATCGTTATAAATCTGTTGTTTTTATTAAAATGTTTGTACTTTATATTTGACATTTATTTGTAGTATATTTTTTGGTAGCCATCTCCCCTGATTAGAATTTATTTTCTATTTGAGATGGTCCGCAGTTGTTTTATTACAAATGGCAAATAAATACTTACTTACTGACTTACTGACTTACTTACTTAGCTAGACACTTTAAAAAATTGAGCACTTTTTCAGATATCAGACGAAGATTTTGTTCTCATAAACTTTAGAATTAGAAAGTGTTATTCTTCTATAAAAACTCGTATTAGAATATACTTAAGAACATATAATACCGAGTTACACAATCTGCCTTCAACCTCACTACCTAGAAGCAGCTTTGTAGTTTGTTGGCGTTTAGTCTTGTGAGAATTTTCAAGACTTACCGAAAAAAGCCTTGTCATGGTCACACTAGCCATTTTCGTG
This sequence comes from Darlingtonia californica, assembly GCA_032270445.1. NCBI lineage: Eukaryota > Viridiplantae > Streptophyta > Magnoliopsida > Ericales > Sarraceniaceae > Darlingtonia > Darlingtonia californica. Next base: position 1,835 of record JAUBWS010085754.1, on the reverse strand, counting down.
AAAGATGAAAAAATAAGGCCATACGATTTTTCCTAAACGTCCACGGTACAAACATCATGTCATCTTGGACAATCTTTTAGTTAGACTTTCATTTTCAGCGCAAAATTGCCTTAATCCCGTCAAGTCTCCTGGAAGTGTGGAAGTGTGAATCTGTTTGGATACTTTTTGAAGAACGTTAACTTGTTTAATGTCCATTGAGAGCTTGTCATTATATCACATTTATAATTTCATTTTCAAAAATAATACAAGATTTGTATTGATACTAATAGTTCTTTACTGAAAGGAGTATTGAGTATCGGAAAAATCTTACCACCAAAATTGAGGAAAGGAAAGACTTTTTTGCAATGAAATGTTGTAGCGTCAAGTATTTCAGTCAAAAAAAACTAGTTTTTATTTGAAATTTCTTTTAGATAAGGGATAAAGTATTCAAAAGAATCTCATACATTCTTGAAAAAATTAATAAAAAACAAATCAAAAATTAACATAACAATATAGCAAATTTATCACGCAAAAGAAAATCTAAATATCATTAAAAATTACGCAAAAATAAAAAAAATTGAAAATACAACAACAACAAAAAATTTCAAGGAAAATCAAGAAATTACAAAATATCTATACAACAAATTTTGGAATACAAAGTACCCCTCATGATGACTATGAAAAGCCTATTCATTATTTTATGAACTGTTATCACTGCATGTCCGCCTTCCAAGAACACCTCAGGGCAGCATGTAGAACTAAAAATAGATGGTAAATTTAAGTAACCATAGCCTCGCAAGCAAGTTCAATCTGGAACTGTGGTTTACCCTGATTTACTGATCTACTGATCTACTCGGCTAAGTTTCCTAAATTTCTGTAAAGGAAGTTTCCTTTTCACCTTAAAGTTGATAAGGAAAGTTTACCTCAAAAGCTAAAACAAAACCTCACAGTGAAAACATAAGTTATTTAGTCTTAACCCTAGTCGGCATAGGCGATTCGCCCCCCCCCCCCCTTGGAAATTTTTTTAATAGCATTCCACAGGCTAATCTTTTAGCTCTGAAATTTTGTGACTTTTTGGGAAATTTATTTGCAAAAAATTTCATTTTCAAATGAAAATAAGTATACTGATGCAACATGGTGTAAAGAACATTTGTGCGAAAATTTGTGTAGATTGAGTCACCAAATCGCCCCCCCCCCTCCACTAGGCCTGAAACGCCCTTGAAAGCCTAGGCTGAATAGGGTTAAGTAGACTATTTCATTGTTGTTTCTACGTTATGATCAGACCCAATTCTTTAGAGCTCAAGCGTGCGAGGCAAGAAGGAAACATAATTTAATATGAAGTAATGTTTGTATAGAAACAACTGTAAGCGCACGGGCGATATCAAGCTGCGGTGTGAAAGCTGCAATTCAATTGAAAGTATTGTGTGGAAGGTTTAAGAAATTTTTCGTATCAATTAAATATTAGTGCTGTGGTGACTAAAACAAAAATTTATTTATTTAAATTTAACACATTTAGAAACATCTTATATAGTTATATCAAAAAAGTTTCTAGAACTTTGCTGAACAAAAACACAACTATTTTCTAATTTGGAATTCATGTACTATTATACTTACGGAAACTTTCATTACCGACTAAACTCTTTCATCCGTTTCTTGGCAAGGTGTAAGTCCAAGTAGTGACAGTTCGTATAAAGGGTCGTCTTGTTTTTCCTGTCCAGGTTTGTGTTGTTTTTCGTGTCCAGGTGTGTGTTGTTTGTCGTCTTGAGATTGGTATTGTTTGTCGTCTCGAGGTTTGTGTAATTGTTACTCGGCTCCTCCAGGTTACTCCTGTCCGTCGTCTGGAGGTTGGTATTGTT
>JAUBWS010085742.1:14177-25526 GCA_032270445.1 Darlingtonia californica | reverse complement strand
TTGGTTTTTATTAGTTTTTTGTAAACTATCTATACTTTACCAACAGAAAATAAATTGATAATAATAATAATAATAATCTACGGAAGGTTGTGAATGTCGTTAGTGCTGAAATAGCTGTCGACTTTCTACTTTCTCAGAAATCTTAGAAATCGGGCAGGGAGTAAAAGGCTGGCAAGCGACCAACGCACAAATAAATTCAAAAGTTTAATCTTCAGGCGCCTCATTCCAGTGGGCGAAATTATATTTCTACACCCTACATGAAAGAGTGTTTTTCTTTTTAATGACAAACAGTCCTGTGTGCGGTGTAAATATTAAAAATCCTCCACACGGGTGTTTTTCACGATTTAGCCCACTGGCTAAGATCTATCAATCCATTTAACACAGAAAAACTCCAATAATTAAAAGACTGGGCGTCATAATGACACAATAATCGTATTTTGATCTAGTCAACCAGGAGTGCGAGGGTGCATGCGTGTCCCATTGCACGCCCTTCTTGTCTAGGTCTGCATCTCTTGACTTTTAAAACCCCTTTTTACTCACCTTTTCGGTAGATTTTGATTGTGGATCATCTGCACTCAACCTTGTTCCCGCAATTTTCTTAGGACTATAAGATGAAAAATGAGGTATTAGAAATTGGTAATATATATCCTTAACCTTCGGTATGATAGATAGAATTCGCTAAAAGTTTTTTGCCTGTTGCAAAAAAAATTTGCATCTTAATTGAAGAAAGTTTCGTGGGAATAAACTTATGCATCTGAACATGAAATAGTTTTCGGGGAAAGACTTTCGCGCGGATGACTGATTTTGAAAGAACAACTGTCGAAAGTGCTGAAAAATGAGGGCAACCTTCGAAGAGAAATGGCGATAACATTTTGACCAGCCTGCAATTTGCAACCTAAACTTAAAACATACATACATGCCTACACTCGTAGCTACAGAATCTAACTGAACAGAAAGGGTTGACATGGTTTTTCCCCTTACCTTTTCGTTTTGTGTGGAGGTGAAGCTTTGTTCTTTGACTTATGTTTCTCATTGGCTGCTTTCTAAAAAATACATTAAAGCGGATGAGGACAATGAAAATTCTGAATGTTGAAATCATCCCAGTGTTAGGAGTATACCTTATTTTTGACTAATTTTGGCGGAGATTTAATTTAGCGAATGACCAAAATGAATATTTGGCGAGGATTTAATTTGGCGAATAGTAAATTATATTAAATTTGACGGAGATTTAATTTGGTGAATAGAAAAAAATGCTAAACTTGGCGGGAATTTACCTTCGCGAATAACACAACGAGACAAAGCTTTTTAACAGCTTGAATAGTTTTTTTACATGAAATAAATGATATAAACAAAAATTTGACTTTCTAACAGTAAATGAGACTATTCTTCATCATCAATAATATTCAGAATCCTAGTAACAATTAAAAACAGTTCTTTTTAAACAAAATCGTATTTCCTTTTAAATATGGCGAGGATTTGATTTGGCGAACGGCAAATTATGTTAAATTTGGCGAAGATTTAATTTGGCGAATGGTAATTTCTTTAATTTTTAGCAGGGATTTAAATTTTATCCCAATAAGTTTATTTCACTAAATCGAACTTTTGATTTGATTGGTCCTTTGACGCAGAACCTCTTATTAAAAGCCCCTCGATAACTCGAACATTCGATAAGTCGAACAATTTCCCTTGGTCACTTGGAGGTTCGAGTTATCGGGAATGTACTGTACACTTTAGGTAGGTACTTTAATTTCAAAATAAATTCAAACGTCGAGTGGGAGAAAATCAAGCTAATGACAGGGCCCCTTTCGAATATGATTTTGAGCTCATATGCTTTCCTAGCGCGTCGTCAAATTCTTAACAGAAATGCCGCATCAACGTTGATAAAATGTGAAACCCAATAAGTTCTTTAACATTAGGTAAGAGGTTTTGGTAACATAATCAAAACCAGAGATTTTCTAGAACTTCACCTAAACTTAGGTTAGTGACAGTACTAACATGGACGCGACCTCGGCTCGAACCGGGAACCTTATGACTACGGAGCTGGCTCTTTAACCACTCGGCCACCATTGTCTTATACCTAATAGCCAGAGAAACTTACCTTATCTTTTGGTACTTCAGGGTATATGAATTCCGTATCATGGTCCTTTCTTGGTGTCTTGATCTTTGTTAAAGGTGGATCCATCTGAGTCATCTCCTAAAGTTTTGAATAATGGTCATATACAGCAATGCTTCATAAATTACAGTATGCTTGTCATTACGAAATAGTAATTTATAATTGATTATCTATCTCTTTCTGTAAGTTACAATATTTGTTTACAAAATTAATGATCGCACGAAATATAATTCATTCGCCGTTATTCGTGGAAAGAAGATTAAATCTGAATAGTTACTTAAACTAATCAGGAGATAGCCACCTTGTAATAAGATTGTGATCTGAGTAAGTAAAAACGTGAATTTTTTGGGAAATTACTCTATTAGTGAAAAACTCCTCGTGCATGGTTTCTAAACAGCAAGTGGGAAATTATTCTTCTATATTTCATTTACGAGAACCAAGAAGAAGGATCTCACACATTTAAATTAAGGACCACCCAATAAGGGTTACTTTACACTTAATAAATACAAGACTTACCTTGAAAATGCTTTCAATCTTTTCATTAGATGTTTTCAAGTCCTGTAAAGAAGACAGAAAGAAAATAAGTAAATAGAGATTTTGTTATCACTTTCACTTTTTATCAAATTTCTTCTTACTTACAACTACTTATCATCTTCTTATTTGAAAACATTGAAAAAGTTATGAAAAACTCAAAATTGATTTATTTAGAAGAAAACCTCAAGATGGTACTAGACCTTATGAATCGAAGAGATCAAACAAAAAAGACTAAGCTGGGTTTTGTACGAAAACGACCTGCTAATTTGGATGGGGAAGCTAAGCAGGGGTTGACAAATAACTTTTCAAGATTTGTGCGATGACGTACCCATGTTTTACGATCTTTGTAACATTCACGTAGTTCTGAATGAAATTACGGGTACTTGATATACGAAATTTGTACAAAAATAACAAGGAGCAAGGACAGAGAACTGGAATATTCTAATAGACAGAAATATGTTGTCTGCTGTAAATAACTAAGTGTCTAAGTGTCAATTCATATCTAGTGTGAAATAATCTAGTTTGACGTATACTACTTTGCGTACGTAGTCTCGAAGGCGACTTCACGTACTGAAAAGAGTTTAAAACCACATACATGAACGTACTTGTATAATAAATCTTAGAAGTACGGGAACATTAAGTAAAAAGACACGCACAGCATGCAAAACGTCCGAATACGGGTCCCATATATTACCGTATACGGACTAATTATGGACTACGTCTTTCATACATGGAAGAAATTAGTCCGTATACGGTGATATACGGGACCATGCTCGGTAGAATTTTACACTGTGACGTACGCGCGTACAGTATTATTCAACCCGTGCCAAAACTAACCTTCGAATTTATTGGTTTCTTCTCCTCGCCCGCTTGAGGCAGCTTGATTTTAGGTGGTCTGGGTTTCGTGGGATGCTTTTCCTGATTCTTTACAGGGGTGACTTTTGAATCTTTTGAATCTTTTGACTGTGATTTTCGCCTTCTCCGACCAGCTGAGCCTTCCCCGCCATTCTTCGTAGGTATTAAGTCACTAAGGTTACCGTTGGTGATGGATAAGTCCAAGTCAATGTTGGATGTAGATGGATCACCTAATACGACTCCGAGTAAGGGATGGTATAATTTTCCTGTGTTTAATACTTTCAGGAAGGCTGTATGGTTTGGCAGGGCATGCTAAAAAAGCAGAAAGCAAATTTCATGGAAGAAAATTACGTGGAAAGCATGAGAGATTACTTTAAACTATTTCAAAAAGATTGTCAGTAAATGAATTTTCCAATTTTTCTCAGAGGGTATATTTCCCACTGTTTGAGAAAAGACGTCTTCATTAAAAGTTAATTTACAAGTCGAATAATATTATAGGAAAATTTGAAAACTTTTAAATTGAAGAGAAAAATCAAGAAAGACTGATTGGTTTAGTAAGACATGCTAAAACAAAGAACAAATTTTATGGAAAATAAGTAGTTTGGAAAGCATTAAATATTGCTAGTCCTGAATGTTATCCAACTTACTTTAGCATAGGTGTGAAGTAAAGTGTCATTCCCCTGTAAAATAAAAAAAGAAGGCACGCATGAAGATAGAACAAATTATTATACAAACTTTATTAATTATACAATAAATTCATTCAAATCCAAAAAAACAAACCTTTCCCCAATTTATTGTTCTAAATAAATAAGCATCGTTTTCAAAACTCTTAAATCATCGATACAAATCAATCCCTTAATATTTTGTTGTCAAGGAAAATTTCATGAAAACGCTCCTCCACATAGGAGGCCGGGTAGGATAAAAATGAATTCAGGAAGACTAACTAACCGGAAGATAATTTTCCGAGGGCTAATTTTAAAAAGGACATTTTAAGTCAAATGCTACCTAAATTTATCCGAAAGTTACCAACGGCTTAAAAATGATTAAAAAAAAGCCTCCGTCAAAAAGTGTGGAAAGAACTATTTTTCTAAGATGAAAGAATTAAAATTGAAAAGACCCTATCCTCTTTATGTCTGGCAGCCCTAGGAAACATCTACTTGACAAATAGAAACAATGCATTACCTTTCTTGGTAAAATATTGAACTTGGCTTCCTCTGAATACTAAAAAAAATACGACAGAAAATCAAATTTTTGCAAAGTCATAGTGTCCTCCACCCCCTCATTGCCTCATCGTTTTAGTTGAAACTATTATAGATACGAAAAATAGTACATTGAATAACTTTCTCTTTCCCTTATAGACTTTTTCAAAAGAATAGATATACCCCTGTTTATAGACTCGAAGTTGTTACAGATTTTCCAAAATTACATAAGGCTAAGGGGCTCCTATCCCAATGTGAAATTAACAGTGAGAGTTCACTTCACCACAGATGTTCCAATGATCGATTGCAACTCACAACCATTGGATCACAAATCCGACGCCTTAACTACTGGTGAGCCACTGCACCAAATTATCTATAAGAATAGATACCCCTGTCCTTGGAAGAAAAAAACATTTTCTGAACTTACTCTGTGTGAGGTAACAGCAGCTTGTGCTGTAGCCTTCATATACCTTTCCTTCCGGGCTTGTTCTTTGAGATGTTTAATCTCAGAATCCCTAAGAGAAACCAAAAGAAATCGTAAAACGTATTTGACAGAAGTGAAGTGCTAGAAGCAAATAATTGTTGACTACACGTTGTTTTATAAGCACATCGACCTTCGAGTAAGCCTTCGAACGTTCTTAATTTTTCGGATCAATAAGCTAACAAGTATCCTTAAATTGTCCTTCAACATAACAAAGAGCAGGTTGAAATCGTTGAATTTACAAATTTTCTTAAGAAAATAACCTTTTAAAGCCTTCAAATGTTCTTAACAGGTTCTAAACTTTTTGCCATTTGAAGCTATACGTTCTTATCAAAAACGTGTAAGATGAACTAATGAATTAGCAATGCCAGGCACCTTGACTGTAGAATGTTCATATTGAATTCAAGTTCTCCAAGTTATATTAGGCTCTTGTGTATAGCGCCCCATACATATACTTGTAAAAGTTTTGATGAAGGTAGAATCAGACTTGTTTACATACAATAAAAGGAGAATTTTTTGTTGTTCAACAAATGTGTGTCAAATTTCATGCGAATAAACAAATAACCATCTAATAAAACCGATAAAAACCGTTATATAAAAACAGATAAGCTATTAACACATCATTAACAAGCAAGTTACAAAGAACCAAAACAGACTTGACAATTTCATTTATCTATTACCAAACGTCTAGGTGAGCACGAAGCTTTAGCTGCAGCGGAACGCTGATGCAGGCCTTTGTTTTGAAGTGTTTACGTCATATTTTGAGGAGAGTCTCGTAACTACATGATTAATTAATGTTGCGTGTCCTTGAAATAAGAGCTGGTTAAGTAGAACTTGCAAGATACCTATTAAATATTTTAATATTATGTTTAGTTTATTATTTATAGTTTAGTCCTTAGAGCTAAAAAGCTTACATAATCATACACCCAAGTCTGAACAAACGACCCCATTTTCATTGAAAGCCTGAAAACTTGAAAATGTCTAAAAAAATAGCAACATTTTGACGAGCTATAACTTTGTTCCATTGTTCAGAAATTTAGGTTCAAAACGTGCGTATGGTTGAAAACTCTGAAAATTTGGACACGCCCAAACGTGACAAAGGAGTAATGATAGAAACGTGAATCAGTATTTTGATTTAAATTAAAATGAGACTTCACAATAATTATTTTCCTTTTCAAAGAAAATCTTCCTTAATTAATAATACCAAATTTCATATTTTCCTAAATTACCTTCATTCGCCTCCTAAATCCTAAAAGACTCCAAAACAAAAGACACTTTAGAAACTTTTTGTTATTTCACGTCAATCAGATCACAGATTGACGTATTTTGTCACATAGTTAAGCTTAAAATGACAGAAACAAATACGAATATCACACAGAAAGATGTCAGCGTATAACAAGTCTGTAGTCATATATGATAGAAGTGTAGTTGGCAAAAACCTGAATGAGGGAAAGCGCATAGTATTTTGCAGCGATAATTCACTAAACTAATTAAAGGACTGTTAAGGAAAATTGACAAATATGAATTACTTCTAATTATCCTTGCAAAAGAATGTATTCATAACTACTTAATCTCTTTTAGTGAGGAAGTTGTGTGACGTTTTGTCAACAGCCCGACAACAGTATATAGAGAGTAATCAATACAAACAAATAAGCTGACAGACATACACTAAATTGAACTGTTTGTGCAAGAAGAGAGTACACTACCAGAGAGAGATAATAAATTCCAACGCAAAATACATATCCTTTAGATAAATAAGAACATAAGAACAAACATGTGGCTTCAAAGGGCAAAAGAAATAAAACACGCAAGAACATTAAAAGCTAGGATGTACTTCTTCCTAGAATATCTGTCAAAAAAGCTAAATGTCATATTTTAAGTTTAAGATCAAGAAGAATTTAAGAACCTTCTTTGCCTTTTTGACCCTCAATGAACAACAAATGTAGGCTTTCTTGACGTTGAATGTTCTTGTATAAAAAATGTGAAACGTGACACAAAGATAAATAAATTTCCAAAATTAGTATCCAGTTATCATCAACAGTATAATCAGCTTATTATCACTCACCAAACCAATTTAAATTGCATATTTCAAAAGCCTACTTCTTCATATCATAACTGTTGATCGCATTACTGAAAAGCTCATAATTATCAAAATTTCATTAGGCTATTGTAGTCATTATCATATGATTTCTTATTGGTATCTCGAGGAAACTTTAGTGGTAGAACCACTCATATGACCATAACTTGAAATGATCACAAGAACATGGCTAATCCTTGACAATATCACGTTTATGCTAAGAGGTCCTCAAATAATACATAACAACAAATTCATGATGACATCACACGTGCACGAAAGTGAAGTGTGACAGTGCATGGAAATACACCAGAGATTGTGGAAACTGCATTTTCTTTGATTACAAAAAGTGTTAGTTTTGCACATCAAGATCCTTTTAGAGGACTTTATAAGAATATGGAGGACCTCACATTTTTCCGAAAATAAGAACAACTTTAGGCTCAGAATAAAAGTAATTTCTAAGGACAATTTTCCATTTACTTTGCTTTGAAATGCATTGAAACATCTTGTTCCAATAAAAACCCAGTTTCTTTATAATTAAAAAATGTAAACAATGCTTGAACATGTTTCTATGTGCAATACAGCAGCATCAGTAACCCAGATAAGACTGACTGAAAAAGGCACGAACAACAAAAATAACCAGACTCAAATCTTGCAGGTTCTATAAAAACATTTTCATCCTTGTCTGAATTGAACAGTGACAAACACGTCATTAAAACGTTTATGACATTTTTGAAAAAGATTATTTGTGACGCTCTATGGGAAAAGGGGACATAAAGCCAACCGCAATTTACCTGTTTACCTCTCAAAATCATGAAAAACGTATGTGGAGGAGTGCATTTCTATTTAAGCGACACGCAATTTTTAGTGGTTTTGCCAGCAAGTGGAGTGTGATCGCAGTAAAAAAGACCAAGCCCCCTTTTCCGTAAAATGTAATAATATGATTAAATTAAACAGACATACATAATAATGAGGCTGCTTTGTTTTCTTTCTCTTGAGACTAAAAATCATGCTGACTATAAACAGACATCATGAAAAAGCATTGGATAGGAAAATGTTGCACACTTTTTTTAAACTGATACATTCCATGATCTCATTAAAAAGCATTCTACAATTCGTTTAAAACCAGACAGTTCGTTTGTACTAAAATCTCGTAAATCTGTTGTTTTTGTATGAAGATGATTTAATAAATGTAGACCAGAAATTTCATAGTGATACATATCTTTATTCAAAAGTAAGTTGCAAAGTTCTGAAACTCTATAATATGCACAAGAATAGGTTATTGATTTATCATTCAATGAATATTCATCAAGTATTTATTCCTAGCAATCAAATTATCATAAAGAAAGAAGTAGGGGAAAACCTTTCGTTGACAATAGTAAATAAAAATAGGGGGAATTTTAAATATGCAATCAAAGTAAGAGATTTCAGTATTTATAGCAATGCTTTGAATTCCAAGAAGTGGAAAGGGAAAGTAAACAAAAATTAAAATCAAAAGATTTGTAAGGATAAAGTAACATGGAGTATCTTTTTTCTTGACTAGCATCTTCTTGTTTTTAGTTATTGACTTACCTCGATTTAGGTTTCATTTTCATTTTTGTTGGATATGGTGAAAACGTTAAAATAACAGCAGCCCATTATTTTCTTTGAAAGAACAAGCGCCAAAAGTTTTACCAACTTTCTTACTAGATTTCATATTTTATCATTATTAGCCTCATCCTGTAACGCGCAGTCAAACTAACAAGTCAATTAACCAAGTAATAAAATTGAGTAGAATTGATTTTCTTTTGATGAGAAGAGATCGGAAATGCAGTCAAAACAATAAAAGCTATTCATCTATGCCTGTACTACTAATTACTAGCAACAAGTTTATCAAGTACATTGTCATAATATCATTACTACAAGAAAGCTAATTGTAATCACATACACCATAATCATTTATCAACAACATCAATGAACATTGGAGATTTCTCTAATAAATTTATCAAAAGCACTTCCCAAACATAAACATGAAAAAAAGACCTTCTCTCTTTCCTGTCAGTAGTGAAAGACGATGAAGTAAAGATGAGAGAATTATTTAGACAGCTTTTACAAAGGTGTTGTCAAAGAAAATGAGAGAAAGACAAAAATTCAATGATCAAAATAACCTTCTGTAAGTGTATGGAAGATGATGATATAGAATTTTTATCAGTAATCCTAAGAAATAAAAAAGAACCTTATGTTTTATCTATCAATAACAAATATTAAAATCAAAAGTAATCCTAAATTGTCTATGAAGTTTTTCAATTTATAGAGATTAAACGTGGAAATTAGAATGCTATTCCAAATATTTAGCCTTCTAGTGATTGGCAAATATCCTAGGTTAAACACTGGGACATACCATGTGAACTGAGTGTGAACTGCCATTTTGTTGGGATTGGATGGAGTTTAGTGTTACTTTCACCAATTTGACAAACTGTCATAAACATCTTGTATTGAATTTCAAGTAATGATAAACGCAATCATAACTAAAAAATTCACTTTCCATTTTAAAAACACAAAAGAGGTGTAATACAGAATTCTCAAACCAAAAAGAAAGTTAAATTCAGTTAACCATAATTATTTACAGAATTATCAAGTTTAGAAGCTTCTTGCAATATGCACTTTCTACAGCAAATGAGTTACTGGGCACCTGTGAACACAGCCAACCATTTGACATCAGACAAAGTAGAAAATCTTTTCATTTACTCATCGCCAGGAAGTATATGATTAGATGTTGATTGATGGGTGGATGGAAAACATTTTGGAGACGTTTTTGATAGAAAAAGAAACAAAATCAATTTAAAGAAGATTTAAAATGCATATTAGGAGCAAAATACAAAGCTTGTTGGTTGGTTTGATTGTTTCTATTGATTTGAAATTATTTTAGAATTAGCTTCAGTTTAAAAAAAAATGTTTTAACTTAAAAAATAAATATGATTGGAAAGTAAACATTTTGCTTTCGAAATAAGACAAACATAAACAAACAACCCTTAAGTCCCTGGCGGCACAAAATTAGATTAGCAAGTATTAGTTATTGAGCAGTATCATGAAGAGTTCCTTAAATTTTCAGCTAATATTTAAGCCAATATTTAAGCCTCTGAGGATCGTTCGTTAGCCTGCAATTATTTTTGCATTGTTCAAAAGTTTAACTTCTGAAATTTTTCACAATGCACCAGCTTTTTACCCTTTTACCAGAAACCATTTTTAGCATCAAGAAATCAGATTTCATTATAAGAAACCTTACGCACTACTAATTATCCTCCAAAACACCAATATTTGTGTTTCATGCTTCAGTTAGTCTAAACTGTCTCAAAAGCTTTTGTTTAGATGTGTAGTTAATAGTATATTTCCTAACAATATGGGGGAAGTGCAAATCGATTCATCATAGTTTCACACATATTTTGAAACAGGAAAATTAAAATGAAACTTATGAATATCAACAATGCCATTGTAAAATGTTAAAATTGAAAAAATAAGAATATCAGTTTTTTGAAGTGTTATTCCTCAAAAACCATGTTGCTTCACATTCTAAGTACAGACAAAGTACTCGTAGCAAAAAGGGTTAAGCTTATTAAAAAGAGAATTAAAATCGTGAACTTTGTTGATTTTCTTAACCATTTTAGTGCCAATGGGATTTGTGTAATTTCTCTTTACAGAAATATTGTCTGAAATGCACGGTAAGTACTTAAGAAAGATACAAATGAAAATTTAAAAGCTTTTTTTTTACAACCAACATTGAAAAATCTAGCTTCGTAGGAAAACTTACGAGTCTCATGGGACTTGAGTCCATAACCCAGTATTTCTATCTATTCCTAGGATTCTAACCATCAGAGTTAGCATGTTCTCTGTGAACGGTAGGTGTAGCATTAAAGAACTTCACTTTAATTCAAAATTCAAGGCTTGCCATGGACAAGTAAGCTCAGTAGAGCACTACTAATACCTTAAGGGAAGAAATTTTGAAGGGAATTTAATTTAACAAAGTAATAAAATCATTGTTTTTTAATTCAGTAGGAATTTATTCAATTTGACAGTTCATATGAATTTTTTAATTTGACAGGAATTGAATTTTGAA
>JAUBWS010085742.1:0-12803 GCA_032270445.1 Darlingtonia californica | reverse complement strand
AACTTTTTATATTTCTAAACAATGTGTTTTTATAAGACTGATTAATATATATGACAATAATTATTTGTCTAGCTAATTTACGACAGCAGCCAACTTAAATTAATGCTAGAATTTCACAATCAGTTTGAAAAGTAAACATAGCGAATGAGAGTAGAGCTAATTTAAAGAACAGTAATGGCATAACTTTATTTTGATGAACACTTTTATTCAAGTGATTTTAAGCGCCACACAAACTACTTTGCAATATACAGAAGAACATCAAATTTTAAAGGGAATAAAACAAAACAATGAATCCTATTTAGTATAAGCTTGAAAAAATGAATGCATTACAAGAAAAATTGTTTCCTAAAGAAAATTTGCTTGCACTTTGCAGGTTTCTTGCTTTTCACAGGAATTAAATCAGATTTTAACTATAAGACAGTGAAAACTGAAAAATTAGAAATGTTTAGTTCACACAAAAGATATTTCCCTCAAAGTAGTGCTGTGCTATCTATAAGTTGAAAATTTCTTTAATTTAATTAATTTAGCTCATTAACAAAATTTATCAACAAAGCAACTTTTTAGAATTATATTCTTAATACTTTTTCATTTGGGAATAGAATCACTTGACAAAAATTTCATATAAGTGAAGCCCAACTTTCATCCCCAAACAATATGGCTACAATAACTACACGAAAAGGTCTATGATCCAATTAATTTGACTGATTGATATTGGAGGTAATATCAATGTGAACCGTCATTAACCCTTCAACTGCTGATGTTGAGGTAACTAACATGGATTTTTAAAATTATTTATGATGCTGGACCCATGGGTCCGCGAACCATGCATCCAGTCAAAAAATAGACTCCAAATCTTGCTCAAAATCTAGTATTTTTCCTTGACATTAAAGACTTTTTTGCAGAAAAATCCATTTCGTTGAGCAAATAGACCTCAGAAATACTCCTTTCTGTAAAAGATATGTTAACATAAAAACACAGATCTTACCTTCTTTTGAGAATTGAGATTGTAGATGTGATATTGTGATGATTTCTTAAGGGAAATTAGACAAGAAAAATTTCTTTCAAAATGTAAACAAAAACATTCATGCTTCTATGTTGTCAGTTATGTTGTACATTGAAAACGAGGCAAGGTCTGTATTTTTGATAGATTCATTTATTCACAGAAAGGAGTATTACATTGTCAGAAATATTTTTGAAATGAAAAAGAAGTTATATGCCCTCTGAGTTATCGTGATAGGTCCTTTACCCTATTATAGGAATCACACATTAATGAATGATATAACAGTAACTGAAAAATAGGCAGAGAGATGTTGTTAGAAATTATTTTCTTAGCCCATTTGTCAAAAGTTGCCATTTGGGCTAAAATTAGGTATGGAACATGAAAAATGATGTGGGAGTAATTATAACCCTGCCATGGGGGCATGGGGCAGTCCCACCTCTGGGGCCACCAAAAGGTTTGGAAAAGGCTTTTTTTCAAACATAGTCATGTGACCTCTCATTTTGTAGATAATTTAATGCTTTTTTCAGAAAAACATTAGTTTAATGGCCTAAAATGACCTTAACCTATGCTATTGTAGGTCAATCTATAATTTGCCATGAGATTCAAAAAATATTTCTTTTTTTTTAGTTTTTAACTGTAACCCCCAATATATCATGTAACCTGCTTTTAAACTTCTCACAGGCAAACAGTAGATATATGAATCAATAGTATGTATAGGACTGGAAAAATCCCAATGTAAATTTACTTTGTCATCTACAAATATCTCATTTTCAAGAAAAAGAAAGCACAAATTTTTCAGGTGATTGTAATCCACAAAAAGATCACTTTCTGGCTTGAAAATAGATCACCTGGTTATTTCAGCAATTGGTCAAGTAATCGATCTTACCAAAAGCAAAGCTAAGCAATGAAAATATTGAAGTGATATTTTGTGGCTCAAAAACTTCATTACATGGCTAAAATGCTTTGTAATCCACAAAATATCAAAAATAAAATTTGAAACTACGACAGGTAGAGTATGATAACTGTACAAGATCTGAAAATTTCAGACTACATAGGTAAAGTCATCTGCAAATATCACACTTCAAAGTCAAAATTTAAAAAAATCATAATTTTTAAATGTCATACAATTTTTGACCATTTGATTTTGGAAATTGCTTTGAAGATGTTTACAGATGGATTTGCTTACCAGAAAGGAGAAATCTTTAGCCCAACAGCAGATAAAACCCCTGATTCAGTTCTCAAGATTTAAACTGCCCATGAAATACCTTGAAAAAACTTGATAACTCTGCCCGAGTGCATAATGTGTTAGAAGAGAGAAATGCCAGTGCCAAAAATTATGAGTTGAAAATCAGGGGTAAGGCAGCTTCTACTTTATTTTTTGGTTTACTGATTTATTGACCTAACATCAGATGTCGGAGGGTGAAAAAAATTTATATTTTTTGACAATGTTTTTATTTTTTATCATACAAAACACAAGACTGACCGAAACTATAAATGCGGTGTTCTATTTTCGCATTTTTTGATAGCTATCTATACATTGATAGCGTTGATAGCATTTTTAGCCAAGCAGAAGTAAGAGAATTCATGAAATCAGCCTTGGTCAACATTGAAAAAAGAAATAGACTTTACCGTGAAGTCAGATATGCTAGGATAACATCATTGACTTTGAAAAGACTTCAGCAGTTTTCCCGGTGGAAGAACGGACGATTAAGTATTTAACCGTTGAAGAATATGCAAACAACCTGTCACAGTATTTAGATGACTTCAAATTTGTAAACTTGTTGATTATTAGTGACCTTCATGAAGCGCTGCACAGTTCCAATTAAGCAAGATTTTTTAAGGATGTCTTAGAATGACTAACAAGATACCATTTACTTGTAGGCACTGAAAGGTCACAACCTAGTACTACAATCAATAATGAAGGTAATAACAACATCAGAAGTAACATGAACGACCTTAAGTTGTGTTGCTGTTTACTAGGTTGAGCCTACAAATGCCTTGCAATGGTAAGTAAATAATAAATTTTATTCTTGACAAAGGCTTGAATAGACATAAACGCTCTTTTTATAAATAGATTTCATGTCATTATAAATTAATCTTTTATTGTGACCTAATATTGTAGAGATTTTGAGACCGTGGCTGAAGAGAATTGCACAATCTCCCATTTACAAAGAGATGACAAAACAGGAAAGATGTGGGTTTTTCCAGAAGAAGCTGACATATAACTAGTTAAACCGGAACAAATTTTGGTGAAGAACATTTTTGTCAGTTATGAATCCTCTTCATCAAGAATGACATTTTATTTGGACTCTAAGACAATGAAGGAAACTGATAAGATTTTAACAAATGTAGCTATATTATGAAAAAATATTCATAAGATTCATCAAATATTGACCTTTTTTTGCCAATGTCACATAAAATATCAGCTGTATGTTTTGAATATCCCTTTTTGCAAGTTAGCAATGCAATGATTTCAGTAACATCAATTATATATATGCCAAAAAGAGACTAAAAACAAATTGAAACCTATGTTATCAAACTTTGAACCCAAATAATTATTAAATTGATGGCAATTTCCCATTACATTAAGTAAAGCGCAGTGTCAAAGAAGCTTAAATTAGTGCAAGCCAGGTGAAATTATGATAACTGTAGCCTTGTTCAGTATGTCCTTTCTTGTGTATAATGGCTGCCTTGCAGCTTCCAAAAGTATGCCTTGAACAAGCCTTTATTAATGTGCAACCAGAAGAAACATCAAATTTTCGCTGCAAATATTTCCATTGACAGGTACATAATTATCTTGGAATTTAATATAAAACCTCAAAGTTTTTAATGGTTCCTTGGTCATTGCAGGTCACCTATGATATAATGAAGGTGATCAACTCCTAATTGGTAGAGTGCGCCACAAGATTATAAGCTAGTGTATTTTTAATTTTGTTAATTTAAAGGGATTCCTGCATAATTTTGGAGGCAAACATATGCTATAAAACTCAAAAGGTTGTTTTTGTTACAGTTTTTAAAAATCTTTTTTCTTTCTTGAGATATGCAATTTTAAAGATTAAAGAAATAGTTAATTATGCAGAGCTCTTCTGACTCATATGATGTCATATAAGGTATTTCAAATTCTATTTTTGTAGATATTTCATGAAGTACTTTTGAGAAAAGGCTGGAATTTTCATGGTCCTTTCTAGCAGGAAGTTAAGGTGGCCACCACAAATAACTTGCATTCGCTTTGACCAACCAAACAACCAAAAAATCTGCCTCACGTTTCGATATGCTATTTTTGCCTGACAGATCAACTCATATTTTAGACTCGAAATTACACAAACGAAACTATTTGGTGATGGTCGCCTAACGTTAAAAACACAGTTTGCCTGAAAGATGTATATGTTGTTATATGAAATATAGCTTTTTAAACACAGTGTTATTGTAATCTGACAATAAGAAAACCTAGGAACACTAGAAATGTGAATTGACTCTGATGATGTCATATGTCATTAAGTGTTCGTAATTTGTGCAGGCATGATTAGAAGATTTTAAAACTCAATTATCTCTAGAATGAAAAAAGATTTAATAAAAGAGACTTATAAAACAACTTTTTGAGATCTTTAACGTATGTTTAGCTTCAAAATTGTATATATGTATCGAGTATGGGCCAATTTCGGCCTTATGATACTTAAATATATAGATAGATGGATAGAAATTATACAGGAATCTCTTCAAAAAATTTCATTGCTAAAACATCAAACCCCCTTTCAAAACCTACTTGTGACTCAGTCATGTTGTGACAGTAGATAAATCGTTGTGTCATGGCACTTCTCTCCTTAACTAGGCTTTTCAGCGAAGCGAGTGGAAACCTATTGTTTCCTCAAAACGTTTGTGGCAATATCTGAAATTCCCAAGCCCTTATTTCTAAAGTGCAAGGGGGAGGGGATTATAGACTATGATTTTGTAATTCTTTGTTCCATTGATGTGAAAATGGCAGGACAATCTAAATGTCAGAGAGAGGACGAAAACGTTATGGGACAGATCGATCCCCTAAGACTTAACCAAGTGCATGGGAGTTGAAATAAATTTCCTTGAAATTGCTTTTCCATTGCCATTATATATATTTATAGGGCCAATATTTTTTAGGGCCAACAATGGGTCAGAAAAATTTTCAAATTTCAAAGATTAATTAAAAAGAAATTCAAATTCTGCATGACGGATAGGGGTAGGGCGTGGAGAGGACTCGTATAACATCATAATTTTTATTAACATTATTAAAAACAATTTCAAAGTAAAAAGTTTGTCAATAGAATATAAGAGCCTTAAGAAGAATCAGAGTGGCAAACTTCATTGTATCAGTTAAGCAAGCTCAAAACCTTTGAGTATTATGTCTAACAAGTGAGAGTTTATCAACTTATAACCAGCTTGTTTTAGCCCTGATAAACTTGACCCTGATTTTTCCCCAATCCTGGCTGAATATTAACAATAATAATATCAACAACTAACTGACACTGCTATCTAAACCAGATTAGAATAAATGGTAAACAGACAACAAACCTTTTAGTGGCTTTTTCCATTTTAAAAGATGATTTATGAAAATGTTCTTCCTGCTTTTTGTAATTTTAAAGCTATTCGTTAGCTTAACATCAAAATATCACAAACATAAAAATGACCAAAATAGAAAATCCTGGCTGGTCTGTACTTTTCCATAAAGGATACGATTATCACTTTCCAAACTACAAAGCTTCTGAATTTCACAATACTGTGATAATTCTTCCAAATATTTACACTCTACATGGTGGAAGAAATAGTATCACTTGTTCATATTTAAATTTCTCGTTGAAATTTTCTCTCGTTACACCATTCTTTCGTCAAAACAGACTTCTTTTTCGAAGCATCGATCACAAAACCAAGTTATGCCCTATACTAAATTATTTTGGCTCGAAAAAGTCCTGATCAATTCCATCAGAAAAGACCAAGAAATCATCAAAAAGTCATTGTCTCTTTACACAAGTATATTTTTTCTACTCCAATGTTATCAAAATGGCAAATTTCTAAAAATAACTGCAAAGATAGTAGAAATTTCAAGTGTAAGTTTGCAAATTTCAACTGACATAATTTCTTGTATGATGGCTGCGTACGGTACGCGACATTTTCAAAGTGACCGTCTTGATTCTATTTTTACTTTCTTCAAATTTACACCGCGGTTCAATCAGTACAAGTAAAAGGGTAATTGGATATAGGTGAAATTTGAAATTTTGACGAATTCCCCGACAAACAATCAAAAAAATTACCTTGATGATCAGCAGTGGGGTGCTTTTCGTTCCCACTATTGTTTGACGTTGGTCAAAAATTTCCCTCCTCGAGAGGGAAATTTCTTAATCATTTAAATATTTTTTTTTTTTATAGAAACAGGGGAAATCATTGTCATGAGCCTTTTTTTCCCGCCCATAGGTTGGTGGTAAATAAAGTGCATATAGCGTGAAGTGTCGCAATTTAAGGCCAAAATCTTGCCAATTTCCCTAATTCAGCACCCTAAGAATGAATTTATATGAAGCTTACTTTACGGTCTACCGGAACCGTATCCTGCACTATAGACCCGCCGACACAGTGGTCGGGAAAATGTTTTTTTCCTACCGTACAGTTAACCTGGTTTGCTGGCACTTCCAAAAATTAACTCTCTTTATGTGTTCGCCGAGAGCAGCCTTTGTCTGAAAAAAAATTTACCTGATATGTTTCCTCGTCGCCCGTCGCCCGTCGCCCGGCACGGGCGAAGGAAAGGTTTTCTCGCTTACCGTGTTACAACCATCTTCTGAATATCATGTAAAAAAATCATCTTTTCAGGAGAGATCTGGTAACGGCTGGGAAAGTTCAAGTCCCAATTTTTATTTTTTTAAATGGTTGTATTACCGTTATTAAAGTTTTGAAAAGAGTCTAGACTACGCTATAAATAGCAAAGGTAATCCTAACTGCATGCGATACTCGCATTACAGAAAGAACCTTTTGTCACATACAAAAGTACGAAGTCAAAGTCAATGTACTTACTCGTATTTTCAGCGTAGCTTAAATCAAATGAAATAAGAATCCAACTTCTTGGAAAAAAAGTTGATATCTTAGACAAAGTGGCGTAATTTCAACACCCTTTAGTACCGTCAATACAAATTTAGGTTCGACTTTTTTGGCTTCCCTAACTTAAAATCGGGCACTCAGATAAAATTCAGCACTTGGAACGGAGCTCCCAAACGAGTTAGCCTGTACCAGTGGTAGTGGAAAATCAAATTTTTCAGGCTAAAACGAGTTCAATCTTGATACATTTCCTTTAAACTTTGGATTTTTTTGGTAAAAAAGGCATTGAATAAGTTAAAAGTTTAGTGACACATGGCTCGAGTATTTGTCTATTCTAAACTGTTTTTCAAAATTTAAAATCAATGGTTTAACCTTGTTTTCGCAACAATACTTTTCCGTGTATTGGAGGATTACCATAAATGTGCCCAGTAGACACAGGAACATATCCAAACCATTATTCCATGATATTCGGACCATTCAAAAGGCGTCTTGAAGATATTTTTGAAAATTAGAGATTTAAGGAACACTTCAGTACATCGTACATCAGTACAAAAAGGATGCATGAACACGAGGTTCAAATTTGGCCAAAAATTATCAACGAACAATGAACATTCTGATAAGGCTAATAATACAAAATCCAGGAGGTAGAATGTGTTGAATTAATTACACTAGTATAGCGAAAATAAGAACAATCACGCTAAAAAAGGTTCAAAAATAAGTACAGGTAGCCTCAAAGAGAAATTCACTAGGCCTTATAGAAATCGTGTATCAAACAGAGACCTGAGGTGTGAAAGATTAAAGCCGATTTTCCATTTGCAAATTGTTTTTACGAAACAATAAATTCTTCGATCGAAAGTAACAAATACAAATAGTATTTAATTGCTATAAAATTGCTCACTTATTAGGATTACAAAAATTTACTGTTTCGTACGAAAAATTCGCAAGTGGGAAGCCTGCTCAGAATTTAAAATAATTCTTCAATAAAAAGCAAGTTACTTTCTTTCGGATCTTAAAAAATTGCTACATCACAAAATTTCCATAAAAATTTGGAAATATAGGTAGATCTTATCTAATATTTCTTTCGTTTGATGATGTCTGGCCGCCAATTGATTGGATGCGTTTCATCGCTCTAAAATGTGGAAATTAAACAAATGATGCATTTGAAACAAACCTACATTATCAGAGTTATACAGTATACTCTCGATGAGTGGGACACTCAAGGGACCAAGTGAAAATATACAGTGAATGAATAGTGTCCCGCTTAGCGAATGTCTCAGTTATCCGAAGTGTTTGTATGTGTTATACTCTGAAGGGACCGAAACTAGCAGTCCCACTTAGGGAGTGTTACTATAGTGCCTATTATGAAGTCCCACTTCAGGGTCCCACTTATCGAGAGTATATTGTATATATCAAGATTTCGGGAATCTTTGGACATGATCTGTGTACTGACCGGGGACCCTGGTGCGTTGTGTACGGTGCTCCTAGGTCTCTACCTAGGGGTTGAGAACCGTGAAAAGTTTTTCGAAGCCATAGTTAACAGGTTAACAGAACATTAGCACTTAAAGGGTTCAAGTTTTAGACGGTTGTTTGAACCTTAGTTGGACTATTCTATAAAAATACGCCGATTTAATGCGCTTTAAATGACGTAATCATTTATGGATAAACACCAATCAAAATTCGCGCGTTTTGCTCTTAAACTAGTTCCAAGATCTTTTTTTATCAACGTCCATAATGGCAAATCCGTAAGTTAAATCGGTGTATTTTTAAATAAAAAATAAATAAATATAGAGGGTTTTTATACAAAATAAAAATTAGTGGGACTAATTTTGAAAGTTTTCTCCAAAAGTTGGACATAATTCGTTAAAATCATAACCTGTAAAAGAACTGAGCTTAAAATTTCGTGATTTTAAGAGCTTTAGCGGGACTTCGAAGGGCGAAATTTCGTACCCTTATGATAAGGCCCACAGTTTGAGTCCCCCGGATCTCAAGATCAGACTAGACAAACCTAGAAATAGCTTAGGCATCTCATATCTTATTTATCAGTTTATACATCCCAGATAACCGAAACTTCTCTTGCTTGGAAATGATATATGATAATACAAAAGAAATGATCTGTGAATTCATTAGCACTTTATATAAACTAACAAAAAGTTCATCTGTCTGTCCCTTCATAGTACTAATCAATGTTTTTATTTTGATCCTGGTGTAAGTTGTACCGATTTAAAACTAACGCTGCTTTTTCAAAAATTTCTTCTATCAGGTATCTCAAAAAATGTAGCCTCTCGTAAAATGGTCATTAGAAATAGCATAGAAAACTTTTAGTTTTTCCTTTGTTTTGATTTGCGGTACTTTTAATGAAGTCTCATGACATTATTTACAAAAGGCTACATTACAATGCTTTTTCATAAATTTTCTTCTATAGTACTGAAAAATCGGGGAAGAGATATGGAAAAATGAGGAGATTGCAAATATTTTTAACAGCGTTAAAACTACTCGTCATGAGCTACCTTAACGTCAGAAATTTTCGCGAATCGCTAAACTAAAAAGTAGGAAAAATGAATCCAGTTTCGCAAACCAGAGGACAATTGAGCGGTAATTTGATTTAGTGAATGAAAGGACGATTTGCGAAATTCTCGAAAATTTCTGACAATAAATTAACTTACTACTGTATTACTGTGTTGGAAATGTATATTGCCAGAGCAAAACTAATTGCGAACATGAATGATAGAGACATTTATGGTTGAGATTTTTTCCATAAAACGCAATATCAAACGTCACAAAATTCAGGATTAGGCCATCAAAAGCCAAATTTGTGCAATTTTAGCATAAAAACCAATCTGATGTAAAATTGCAATAATTTATGTCACATATGAATATCAATTATCAATATCAATGATTGATTTACCACTTCTATGCCGGGAATTTTTGACATTATGGGAATCAACAGTCTATTTCATGACCGGAGGCCGCTTCGTGGTGGATTGGTCGCGGAGCTCCTAGCTTGCTTCCCAGAGGTCAAGGACGGTAAAAGTTTTAAAAATTCCACGACAAATACGTTTGTCATCGGCACTTAAGTGACTAAATAACTAAAAATAGTTAAATCTATATTAAAAGAAGCAACCATCTATGTCGTGCACGTCCATACACAGTAAAAAGCGCTGTCAGTTCCTTAGGTCGAAAAATTGTGTTCCTTGAAACTTTCCCAAGATACGTAAACATAAATTATGTCGATAGAAAAAATAAAGGTTACGGTCTGCTGTGCTCTTGAGTGCAAAAACATTTTTCCAAAAAAAAGTACAGTTTACCCCGCCCCATATAAATATAAATGTAAATTATCCCGTTTATAATAGAGTTAAAGTATGCTCCCGTGTCACATGTGCATGTTGTATACAATTCTCGTTCCTGAGGGACAAAGAATTTCCAACCACTCGTTTACGGCATTTAACTGGACTGTTATACAGACTGTAACTGTGTATGTGAAGCTATGGCCGAGTGGTCTAAGATATCATGCTGTCTGTGAATCGTAAGGTCTACGTGTTGAAAAAGAGCTATTGTGAGTGATACATTGTTGCGGTTTTTTGCTAAAATCGCAATTTGTCTGCAAAACGCAAATTGCTTTAACCACAATAACTTAATGTGAAAATATGACAAGCTGCATGTCTTACGATACGTTTTTTTTCTTGGTTTCGCTTTCGATTTGAATACATATATCGAAAAACTTTTCTTGTGGTTTTAGGCTGTTTTAACATTTTCACTGATTGGAATATTATGGACATTTTTTTGACTGTCGCAAAATTGAAGAAAGAAGAATGCCAAAAATCACTAAAATGAGCAATGTTAGGAGAAGTATAATCATTGTAGACATCGCTTTGTTCGAATATTTGTTTCTATAGTCAAATTAAGACTATTATATAATGAAATTGACATTCCGAGCACTGCTTGGGAAATTAGTCATTTTGTGTTTGAGCTCTAAAGTGACTCTTGAATATTGGAACTAGATGTTTTTTGTGTATTAGCTAAAAAAATTTCAAACGAAAAGGAATTTTTTTTATCTGGAGAGACTCCCACATGTATTTTTAGTTGGCGTTGACAGAATTAAATGGTTTATAATATGAAAATACAGCGCTCGTTTAGAGCAAATTATATGCACTTAAACACCATTTTAGCGTGTTTCAGCTCGCAAAAAAAGGACTATTTGTATCCAAAAACGTTCTTAAATCAAATTTCCTATTCAACAAAGTGGGTATTTGACAACTGGTACAATATTCCCATGAAAAAGAAGGATAGATACTCTCAGTTTTACAAAGTTTAAAGGAAGGATAAAAGATTTAGACATTTTAAAAGAAATTTTCCAAATAATCCATGGTCTATACTTAAGTCGATGTTTGCAATAGACTTTTTATAGCCCGTTGGCGCGCGGGAGCAGGAATTTTACGGAGCAAAGAAAAAATAAAGGTTTTAATTCCTTTTAGACGATCGCCAAGCGCTGCGAGCACAAATTTGTTTTACAGCGTATTCTACCGGTATGAATCTAACTTATACTAAGTTAAGTTTATGATAAAACTGTAATTGTGAAAGTTGAATGATATGCATTCATATACGTCTTACAAAAACCAATAAGTGAGAATCGTGAGTGACATACTATATCAATATTAACAGCTTCTTTTCCTTTAGTTGACTTCTTAGTTTGAAATTAAATACATCAAAAACTTCATTCAAATTAATTGTTATTGACAGTTATTCAACAAAGGGTTTTTTTGTCCGGACACGAATAAAGTGACTTGGATTACGTGCCGGAAAATGACTGTATTAGGGACACCGGTCCTGCATGATAAAAATGATCTCGATAGCCTGAGTCTTAGTCAGTTAGTGTACACGACGCTTCCACTGCAGCACACGTTTATGTACCATTCTATAAAGGGGTAGCTAGGACTCCTGGTGAAGCATTAGCACTTATCTGAAAGGATTACAACCTCGCATCGTCTTTTTTTATTACCGTTACAGTGCCGTATGAGGTGAGAGGAAGGCCCTCTACCCTCCCCCTCCTTTCCTCTCCCAAAAAAAAATTGTCAGGGAAATTTCTTTTTCGAAATGAAATTTTCAGAATTTAAATGACTGGTGCTTTTTTCAGAAAAATAATTCACAAGTATTTTGGTGCATTCTATTGTCTTTCCGTGCAATCTAGGTGCTGATTTTAAAAACCTTCCTGGTAACTTCTGAATACCATACTATCTACAACTTTCCTTCCAAACTCAGAAAGAAAATTTGATTGTCAAACGAAAAGCGTTAGAGAGAAAGGGACGAGCTCGTCCATTGACCCTCGCGGTGACACTGAAAATCTGACCCATAAAAAATTGTTCTTTACGGCATAACCTACAGACAAGAGTTTTAATATAAAAAGTTTAGTGAAAGGATTAGCACTATGAAATTCTCATCTATCATCTCGACACGCGTCTAATTTAATTAAGTTCCCGCGTTTACGTAAATAACAACTTTTATTTTCTGTAGCGCACAGTAATGACGTAATAAAAAAGCGCGCCAAAACAAGCTTATCGTCATAGCCGTCTCATTTTTGAAATTCCTCGAGATGTTGTGTTATCATCAAAAAGAGGGAGGAACACAAACTCTCTATCAACTCATCAAACATGTCTTGACCGCAATGTAACATGTAACTATAAAGTAGATAATATCCGACCGGGCATGGTTTGTTATCAAAAGGTACAGTATCTTTCTCAGCGTATAACACTAAATT
>JAUBWS010085720.1:0-12052 GCA_032270445.1 Darlingtonia californica | reverse complement strand
GCATGATTCTTATGATATTCTTAATTTTTTGACGATTTTGAGCCTCGTGATTCTTATAAAAAGGATTCTTATAAAAAGGATTCTTATAAAAAAAAAGTGTATATCGAAAGGTCTGAAGAGCTCGTTATAAACACCGAACAATATTACCATAAGAGTTCGACCTATAAAACGTGTGGTTACTTACGTTTCGAGGGACCCTCTGAAAGGGGTACGTTAAAGTGTAGATGTGGACCCCAATGTGCGGCTTTCACCACAACAAACACCATCAGATATACCACTGAGATGGTTCCTGAAGGTAGAAAAAGAAGTTAATTAAAATGCGTTAAAGGGGGCAAGTTTTCGTCACAAGATTTATCAGAAAATTTATGTCCTTCAAGATCATAAGCCCAAATAGTTTACGAGGGGTATTTTTCGTGAAAATATTTAGTTAACTTTTAGGACCAGCTATGATTCTTGTGCTCTCATGGTGTTGAGAGATATTTTCGGTTAGTGAACATCAATCCTTGTTAATTGCGTCTCCAGATGATTCAAGTTTTATGGGAACTCATTTTAGACACATACCTAGGGCGTTGAATTTCGTGAAGAAGGTTGGAGATTTCAATGAAGACAAAGGCAACAAGACAGCAATAAGATACAATGGAACCGTCTTTCTTTGGTCCCAGTATTTATAAAACTCATTGTCTGCGCTTGGTGTAATATCTGTTGATGACTGGTTCATGTTCGAGTCTTCGGCGCAAAGAACTATAAATAGAAAAAATAAATAAAAATAAAGAGAAAGAAATATTATCATTTTGAACGGCTAAACTAAAAAAATATTAAACTTCGATCGCCATTTACCTAGACATTATAACGTTCAGTAGTACTACTAGCTATAATTTTCAGTCTTTTTGTGAAGGCTTTGGGAAAAGATTTTCCGTTCTTTTTGTATAGGCTGCGCAGGCGGTGTAACTGAACTAAAACTTGGGCAGATGAGATACATCGATTTCTGGGCGCACACCTAGGAAGAACGAGGCTTTAACTACGTCTTCCCTTTAAGAGGGACTTAGTTTCTTGTGTAAGGTGGCGTCGCCACGGTTGAGGTGGACAGACAAAGGAATTTTCTTAACATTTCCAAGTATAGCTTAAAATAGGAACAAAAACAGAATTTTCACTAAAAGAGGCATATTAAGTTATAGGGCGGCGCGATCGCACCCAGCGCACCCCCTCCTCAGTTACACCACTGTAGGCTGCGCAGGCGGTGTCACCTATGTAGGGCCGTCTCGTAAAATCAGACTTCCGAGCGATTTAATATTTTCGCCAAAAAGTCAGCTGCGGTTTAGTAGTGGAAATATGAGGTTTCGTAAACATAAAATTTAAATGGCTGATTATACAATGATCCAGGAGAAAAACCAACAGACGTTTTAATTATTCATTAAACACAAGAATCCTTTTTATAATACACTAACTTTTCTTTATAAGCATACTTAGGGTCAAATTTGGGAAACATTAAGCAAATTGCTAAGCATAATGCTACCCCTTGACTGTAAAGGTCAACAATTTATTTAATTGCTGAATTTATTATCCAGCGTTACTGAATTCTACGCCAAACTGTGTCACCCAGGAGAAAAAGAAGTAAAATCAATATCATAGGGGAAAAAGGACATGAAAAGTGCTTTTCCAAACATAATTTTGTATCCTATTCCCATATAAACCATATAAGCATTATCTACTTTTAAAGTTTTTCACTAAAATTAAATTTAAAAAGCTAAAATTCTTTCATCAAATTTAAGCATAAGATTAAGAATATTTTTAGGGTAAATAGGTGTAAAACGCTAAGCATACCTATTGTAGACCTCGAGCAGAGCTATGCTTGTAAAAAAAGTTAGTGTACCCTGACGTACTACACCTAGACATCCACGTTATGGTAGGTAAGTAGTCAGTAGAGAGAAGTATGCCTGGTCTTGGTAGCAGCGAGCCAACGAGGAAGAAAATAACCTTTTCGAATTGAGAGTTCACGAAAAGGGGAACAGTCAACGAGAGAGCCTACGGTGGTTTACACCGAAGAGAGGATTTTGAAAATTAGCACCTCTAGATTGCGAGAAAATGCAATAAGATGCACCAAAACTCTTGTTAAGTATCAACAATCGGCCATTTACACTCTAAAATTTTTCTTAACCTCGAAATATTTGGACACCTCTTCCTCGTTCCTACGGTACAACTTAAAACTAGCAAGACTTCCGGTCGAAGTCATATTTTCATTGTAAATTTTTACCCTAAGTTGTCGAATAAAGCATGAACGATTTATTAGAAAGTCTCTTAGAAGCGCAAATTTAGACGAACGCGCTGTTAAGTCACAACCACAAAGATCATGTTACACATGCATGTATTGCGTAAGAAAATAATGACTTATGATGACATTAATCACCTTAATGCAAATACGTGCTGTTGTACGTGATACTGTGAATGCAGAAGGCAGGATTCAATTTTTAGATTGTAGTCTATGACCTCAACCAGATTTATAACTATAATTCATGCTTCTAGAAACCGTGCTTGCGGAAAAAGTTGTGAAATACAACCCTGCATTGAAATAGTGGATCCCCACCACAAATGTATACTAAAATGAAGCTCTTTAATAGGATGTACTTAAAGGTTTTGCTTATTATCAAGCTTCAATAACACTTTATAAGTAAGATGGGACCCGTCAAAATTTTCAATTTGTACCCGATTTGCACTAAAACAAGCTTTAGGGGACATTTCAGGTTTTTAAAAATGGAATTACGGTATACTCTCGAAAAGTGAGACCCAGGAAAATTGGGACAGAATTTCTTACTCTCATGAACTGAAAACTTCACTTAAGTGGAACTTCATTTAGTACTGTAGTGACCACTTTGTCAAAATTCAAATTCAATGACTCTTAATTGAAGAGCGTTCACAATCTTCAAATATTTGCATTTCAAATTTATTATTTATAGAATGATACGGCATTACTGTTTTACCTATTTTTGGTTTCTTACGAATCGCAATTATATGTGTCAAGTCGGTTCGTAAAACCCCTCACAAAGTGGGACATTCCACTATATTATATTACAGTCCTTCTTCCAAAGCAATTCGGCTAAGTGGGACAGACATGTAGTCCCACTTATTAGCCACTTTCACAGCGAGTATACACCTTTTACACGAATACGTATTCGTAGGGACAAATTTGTCAACAACTCGCCAGTTTAGAGAAAACAAAAGAATATTACAGTCATACAATTTGCCCTTGAGATAATTATAATCATTATCAATCAACTTGAGAGAAAATTGACAATGTGTTTATTGATATTTACGATGTGTAAATGAGAAGTATTGATATTTTCATAAAACAACAGATTGCTATACTCGAAGCAATTAACTGACTGAATCTTTTTCGAGTTTTGAATTTATTTGTCCCAACAGATGTGCATGTAACAACATCACGAAAATTATGAAAGAGGCTAATGGAGAGTATGCTATAATATTTACATAATCTGACAGTAAAAAATGTAAGAAATGAAACATCTAATTTCTTGAACAAAACGTCGACAAGAAAACATTTCGTTTTCCAATACAAATGTATAAGAAACTAAAAACAATTTGAGGGGGAGGACTTTATCCGTACCTTTATGGAGAGGTCCGTGGTTTACATCATCTGTAATATTGTACATCATATATCTTGGTACTCCATTCGGTGTGATGGTCGTCTGATCTGGTGATGAAAAAAAAAAATACGTCACATAAAATTTCTTATAAAAAACAAATATTTTTATAGGGCAAACGTTTTTACGAAAAACAACAAATTTTTAAATTTATAGCACCTTGGTTTGCTTGATTTTACGTCTAATCTTAAACTGAAGAAGCGAGGAAACTTTTTTGTTAATTCATCATGAATGCTTTACCTAAATTGTACGTACCGTATGTCCTCAGATAAGCAACACGGAGTTTTAAATATAATGATTTAAAAGTGTAACTTTTAAAGAATGTTCGATAAAGTTCCCATAAGGTTATTTTTATGCATGACATATAAAAGAGGGACTTTTTTAAAGATAAATATTTAGGATTCCAATCACAGGAATGTAAAGTTTTTGAGGTGGCGGAAATTGTTTGACTGGAAATGGATCCGTGGCCGAGTGGTTAAGGCGCTGAGCTTAGAACTCAGAGGTCCCGAGTTCGACGCCGGCACGAGGCTTTCGGTGGTGAAAATTACCTCACCATAATTTCCTCAAGGTTCCCTGTAGGTGTTTCCAGAAAGGCAGGACCCTCATTGATAGCAGTTCAAAGAGAACTGAAGAGGCTATCCTGGGTAAATAAGTTCGAATAATAATAATACTTCTATCAGGCACTTTCAAAAATTTGGTCGGTCAACGACCGCCAGATCAAACAGGATTGCAACTTTGTAGATGAAAGTTCTCTTAAAATGTCCCCATGACAAATAAACTAAACTAAAAGGAAGTCGACATAAAGTGAGAAAGAAATAGTCATGATTGAAGCATTAAGGACGATATGAAATCTAGTGAAGGTGTTTGGCTTCGTGGCAGTCGCAATGTACTTTTTAGTATTCATTTGGTAACCGGTCGAGTTTTCACGTCATTGACGCAAGGCAATGAATGGAATATCATTTGAAGAGTCACTTTAGAAAACCCTTAATTTTTGACTTCAAAAAGGAATAACTGGAAAGCAATCTTTTATGTTTAAAATATAAAATATAAAATAGACGAGAAACTTTGAAGACAAAAAATAACAGTTAATTTCAGTCCTTGGTCTTCTAATTACTCTCTGGTAAAACCCGAAATTAAGCTGTTATTATTGTATTATTAGTGATTCAGCAGGCATTTCTCTTCAATAACCAAATGTAGAATTAATACGAACCGTGTGTAAACTTGCCCACTTTGTACATGAAGTTGGACATCAATACCCAATATACCACAACTGCACCAAGAAAAGAAACAACACCAAAAATGAAAGCAACATATTTAGCTGTTTGTCCCAAGTAGTGTTCACAAACATCAATAAATTCCACTGATGTCTTTAGCCCTATAACATAAATTTCATAACTTGAGAACTCATTTGGTGTGTAAGTATTACCGAAACGTATAATGTGATATTTTTTGTGTTCGTTTAGGAATCTAAGTAAGTCTTGCTTGAAATTCTATTGAAATTAAGTCTAAGTTAATTCATTTAGATCCCCTGACCGTGCATTCAAGCCTTCGGTTCAGTGAGCAGCATAGTACTAAATCAGATTCAAAACAATTGTAGGCAAATCATAGGTGAGAGGCATATATGTTGCTTACAAATTATCAGTTTTCCCATAAAAACAGGAGATGGTGAGGGGATCGATACTAAAATACCAGACTGATGTTTTAGTGACGTGCCGGTACCTTGTCAAAGTGAAGAACACCTGACACAGCACTTTTTGGAAAAAACTGTAATAACTTTGGGATTTGTCTATCGCAAATGGAAACCTGAATGTAAAATGATAAAACATCAGCAGGAAATCGGCATTCTTTAAACTAGTATAGGTCGCAATAATTTAGTGCTCAGATTTTGGTAACAGCCCTTATTTAAACAGTCAAATTTTTATTTGGTAGAAATAAGTAACATTTTTTGTATACCTAGACTTTTCTCACTCTTGATAATGATCAAACAGGTATAAAGACATATCAACATCATCCCAAACATTAATAACAAACCAACCAAGAACCCACTCTGAAACAAAATTGAAAAAAACGAAATGAAATTGATCGTGACTCAGGAAGAAAAAGTGTGAAACTCAGAACTTGCGTTAAATAAACTTGTTAAATAAAGTAATGTTTTTTCCTTAC
Source organism: Darlingtonia californica (assembly GCA_032270445.1). Classification (NCBI taxonomy): domain Eukaryota; kingdom Viridiplantae; phylum Streptophyta; class Magnoliopsida; order Ericales; family Sarraceniaceae; genus Darlingtonia; species Darlingtonia californica. Next base: position 6,233 of record JAUBWS010085720.1, on the reverse strand, counting down.
CGTATTCTTATTATAGAGCATGTGTTTACAAATTTTTTTTAAAGTCAAGGGCTTAAATGGAAAGAGCGCTTGTAATATTTTTCTCTCTGAATCTTTATGGATGGCCCATATGAAAGACCCATTTCAATGTTTTTTTCTGTTCAAAATTAATTAAAGACTATTTATTAAGGAAAAAGGAGGAAATCGAGAACATAATGATTCAGTTTTACAGAGCATCTATATTCTATATCGACGTCTTCATTACTTGTCTCTAAAAACCAACCAGGGGCTTGTTGTAAAAGGGCGCTTATTATAGTTTTATTTTTAACCTATCCGGGGGAGGAGTCAGTTATTAGAAATGCAGATTATGACATAGCTACATATAGTGCCACTCTACCTTGTGAAATATTTGTATATAAGAGAGCCATCGTGGAATTCAACAACATTTTAAGTTAAGATTGGCAGTAGTCATCTTTGAGCATTCAGCCACTTAGGCTCTTGCTACTAAAAACTATGTATTTTGAAAGATTTTTATACTGTAAGCTGTAACAAGTATAACAATAGTACCCGAGCTCTCTACATCTCAAAGTGTCAGCTGACAAAAGCAAGGTTAATCATACCGAGATTTACGATGTTAACGTAGCGTGCTGTTTTGGAAATTGGTATGTTTTACATTTCCGGAAGGGTAAACAGTTTGTGTGTCAGACGTTACAACTTAGATTTTTGTTTGTTTAAAACTTCATAAACTTCATCAAAAATAAATCATCCATTTACTTTACCTGTTGCAATGCCCATGGCATACTGAGCAGTGAAGTACCCATCATAGTATTCCAAATTGCAAATCTATGAAAAATGCATAGGGTTGATTCAATTGTTTTTAAAGGGTGTAGTATGAAGAATACAAAATATGGAACTCTTATGTTTTTATAATCTGTAATTAATAAAACAAGTTCGTTAAAATTTGAAGTAATTTTATACAAGATAAAATAAAATCGACTTACATTGTTATGGTGCTACTTTGTTTAGCACCTGACGACCCTTGATAAGGCCAAAACATTGTTCTTGGCAAAACATGAGCAGGAATGACCTGAAATTATGACAAGTTAGAATTGAACAGCATTGTGACTCTCTTCTATAATTTTTCTATAATTCGAACTCCATGACCAGAACTGTCTAATATTGTCCGTTTAGTTTCACACAAAGGTCCAGACAGGCAATAATTCAAGGAATTTTAGTCCCCACTGAGTATCAAAATCACAGAGAATCTGTAAACAACATAATAAAATAAAATCTGTTTTTTCTTTTGATCATTCTATTTTTCTATTGACTGTTACAACGTCCAGCTACTACTACTACTGTACTTCAAAACGTACCAATGGCTCTTCAGCATTTTTATGAAGCTTTGCATAGTATTTGTAACGGTTATATTGAGCAACTTCTCTCAGGTCTTCTGCAGAAGCTGTTCTATGAAAACCTTGGTCTGTGTTGATCAAATATGGATTCCTTGTGATATCTTTGTTTGTGTTTTTCTCCAAATATTTCCTGGAAATCTCCTTTGGTATTGACTTTGAAGATTTGACTTTGGTCACCTTGTTGATGAGTGGCGATGTTTCTGAAATACTTCCCGTTTCACTATGTAATAAAAAAACAATCAATTAAAGGTGTCTAGAAGAGAACTTTTGTAAACACTAGGCTCAATAGTTCTAATTCCTAATAAATTATAATACCTTTTGGTTTTAAAAAGAATGAGATAGGCATTCAAAAGAAAAAAGTAGATATAAACTTGTCCACCTTGGTCCACGTTTCAAGTTCAAATTTTTCAGTTAGAATCAGTTTGTCGTGCCAAATTTCTTTACATGGAATTAGAAACGAAAAACAGCCTGTAATGTGTGTGGTTCATCATCATGTAGAGCCCTTTTGAAAAAAATAAACAAGGACAACACACCTGTCACTCATTTTTAATAATTGTTCTCTTTATAACATCACATACAGGAACATGTACTTGTGTGTATTTATAAACCTGTAGCAAGAATATCATATCATACTACAGTAGCTAATAAGTCCGCAGCGCACACGAGCTTCTAAAGTTAATGACATAATAATTACAATTTATTGACTTATAACTATAGCTCAATTGCCCCAAGCTTTTCATCAAAATTTTGCCTGCCAAATTATCTATCTATAGAGTGGTTCACCACCATTCAGCATTTCCCAATTTAGAGATAGTAGAAATCTACTGTTTCATGACGTTGTTACGCGTCCGAAAATGCCCAAAAAGCTCAATTGATAATTAAGTTCATGTTTACGTACGGCTTATGGCCCATGAGATCCAGTAACCCACAATGATTTAATAGAGGGGTCGATGACCTTCATAGCATTTCATCAGCAAACTTTTTTCAATATTTTGCTTAGACCACTTGGCCCGTAAAATCGCTAAAGCATAAGAAATTTCCAATCGATCCCAAGATATAATCCCAATAAAATTACAATATAATGTAGTCCAGTATCAAAATAATTTGGCCCTTGGATTGCACCAGAGTATGTCCGGTGTTGTCCCAACAATGAACTACTAATTATTGAGATAGGAAGTCAAGAAAGTGAAAAGTGAAAGAATTAGATGCTGAGGACGAAATTGCAGAACTAGATGCGTTGCTTGTAAGCTACAAGAAAACACCAAAAAATAAAAATCAAGCTAAAGGAAAACGAGATGAAACGTCAAGTAGAAGAAATGGAAATGGAGAGACGAAAGGAAATTGAACTTTTAATGAAAAAACAAAGCAAATAGAAATCAACGTTGAGATTGAGACAACAAAATTACAAATGGAAGAAAACGTTCAACTAGAAAAAGTCAACCTTGAAAGAATGAAGATAGAAATTGAGTCAAAGAGACATGCAGAAACAATAGAAGCAGAACTCAAACGGGCAGAAATTGAATTGGAGTCATCAAAAAGCAGCTTTAAGAAAGAAATAGAAATTTTGAAATCATCACATGCCACATCTACTAAAGTCGATACCACTCATTGGACAGGTACAATTCGTTTACCCAAACTAGAGTTGAAGAAATTTAGAGGACAAACCCTAAAATGGCAAGAGTTTTGGGACACCTTTGAAGCGACTATTCAGAAAAACCTGTCACTGCAGCCAATAGAAAAGTTCAATTATCTACAAGCAGAATTAGAGAATGAAGCATTGAAGTCAATCGCAGGACTTGAACTTACAAATGTAAACTACAAAGTAGCTGTAAATAATACAGAGGGATAGATTCTATCTTCCACACAACTTTCATGCCAGACCAGTTTAGAGAATTGCAACACAATTTGAATTTTTTACACCATGCAGTTTTTCGATGATCCGATTTGTCTCAACCTGTCAACCTAGACCAGCGTAGCAATAATCGCTAACCTTTGCGCTAAATCTTGCGCTAGCCTTTTCGCTAAAAAATCTTGCGCTAGTTTTATTGCAAGAGGCTGCCATTAAAACTTAGCGGTCAGCGATAATGGCTTTGCGCTAAAAATTGAAAAGATTGCGATAAAACATACAAGTTTAGCGATATTTTATCACTATTTGCGATAATTGCTAAATCTTGAAATTGAAAGTACTTCAAATCCCTCGAAACGTCACAATTTAGAAACATACAGATTTACTAGAGTCCCCTTTGGCATCATTTCAAGCCCCTTCTTATGGTGCTATGATAAAACATCACTTGGAAGAAACGTCTAAAACATCAAATATCAACAAGGATCAAGAAGATGGTCATCTAATAGTTGATGTCAGTTGCAAAGATATGTATGTGGACAATCTTATCATAGGAACTAACAACAATAGGGAAGCCCATCAACTGTACAAAAACACTAAAGAAACTTTCTGTTACAAAGTTTTCTCTACAGAAAATGACTCTATCTTTATTGATGGAAATCAAGTTGAAACAGTCAATCAATTCAACTTCCTTAGATTGATAGTTCCTAACACCTCAGATGATGTAGCCAGAAGAATAGCTCTGGAAACTGCAGCATTTGGCAGACTCAAAGATAAGATTTGGGCAAATAATGACTTACCGTACAGCGTAAAAACGTGGCTATTCTATGCGCTCATTATCCACTTGTGCATGTGAAACCTGGACCCTTAAAAAATCTGACATGAAAAGTAAAAGGTTTTCAAAATAATCGCTTGAGAACCATGGCTGGGAAAAGATGTAACTGATCACAAGAGAATTGCGGAGCTGAAAAGGCTTTTTGGTGTTGAGTGATATTCTTAACATGATCAAAAGATGGTGAATGAATTAGTTTGGACACGTTTCCAGAAGAAACCGGAATACCAGCTACGCGAAGAAGTTGTCGTACAAACCAGATTTTACTCAAAAAATACCAAGAGGATGGCCACCAAAAAGATGGAGTGACCTCATTAGAAAAGACACTGGCCTTTCTCTTGCAACCAAAAGCCAAAAGGAGGGCAGAAGATAGAGGTCAATGAAAAAAACTGGTGACATTCAAGTTGCAAGGATCAACACAGATTAAGCATTTATATAAGTCAGGTCAAAGTCAAAGAAAACGTTTATATATAATTCTTCCGCTCATTCGATCACTTTCAGGGAAGGTATATATTGTTAAGTTTTGTTGAAATTCGATTTCCTGTCTCTGATGTTCATTGACTTTTTCTTGAAAGTTTCTTTGACTTTGACTTGACTTAAATGCTTAATCTGTGTGGATCCTTGCATACTTGAAATTATGATAGATGATCTGAAGAAGCTATCACAAATAACCATTCCAAGATTTATTGGAAGCGAAAACAGTTACCTATCAGAAAATGAATGATTCTTTTATGAAATGAATTTTCAGATTAGGTAACTGATATATACCATTTATATAAATTAAAGCACCACGTGACCAGCATTAAACAATTGGAAATACAGAAGTTGCAAGAATCTCTAGGTAATAAGCACTGACCTCGTAAGTGAAACTAAAGAATTTCTATTTTATAGTTTTGTCATGAAGGACATATATAAACGCTAGAACATCTTTTCTATATATCATCTTTGTATAATAAACGTAAGCTTAAAATTTTTGTTTTGTTTTAAGATATTGTCAAGCTCAATGGGTACTGTATATCGCTGGCCAATAGCTATTTGCCACTTAGTGAAAGAAGCAATCTTTGGAAATTTTCTAAGCCCTGACATGATGTGCAAATCTTTTATGATTTAAAGAGCTTTCAACATTCTTTCAGACTTTATCTTAATGATTTCATCTCCAAATGTTCAGATATTAGAAATTTGTTTATCCCATATATCCAGCTGAAACAAGAAGAAGGGAAAAAAATAGCCTTTAATGTCAGATTTGAACCCCAGTACAATTGATTTGAGTGTCCGTGCCTTAACCTCTACGTTGTTCCGCCGAAAGATGGCTAATTGCCGAATGTTGGCCAAAGCTGACCACAATTGTGTATTGCAAACAAGTCGACAAGTACTATATGGAAATAAAATAATTTCAGAAATATCAGCCTATAAATTATCTCTCACATGAAAATATTAACATATTTTAACATATGAGCAATTCAGTTATAGTTTAGGCAAGTTAAAAGTTAATATCAATTTTAGGCCAATAAAAAGGCTGCCAAAAGTTGACTCAAACACACTTAATGAATTTTAGGCCAATAAAAAAGCTGCCTAAAGCTGACTGAAACACACAATCAAACAACACCATAACTTTTGTTTTCTCCCTTTTGTTCTCCCCCATTGCCTAAAGCTATAGCTAATTTGACGATTTTTGACCTTGGAGACTGGGTACGAGCAGCTGTAGTCTACATTCGGCAAGGGTCATCATTCGGCAGAACATACGCCACTGTGGCTTGTGAACAAGCTAGATTTAACGCAAGATAAAAGCATCAAGTGTTTAGGGGTCACTAACAAATCAATTTTAGGTTTGCTTAGTGTCAATTAACGTTTAGGTGGGTAAACTCTTGCAACGTTAATAAAAACTAGAAGATCCAAGAATTTAACTTTAATGTGTTATTTCAGGTCTACTCTATACAATTTTGGTACTTATTTATTATACAAATGCAGCACAGTCCAACTAGGGTCACAGCGCTGGCGTGATTATAGTTCGCATGATAATAGTTCGTCTGCGTGATTATAGTTCGTCTAGCATGAGAAGGTGCGCAACAGATGTTTTCTGAAAAAATATTGTGTAAATGATCTTTGCGTAAACAACTTTTGCAACAGACAGAGTAAATAGAACGAACAACAAACGAGAGGTGTAATT
>JAUBWS010085698.1:0-10110 GCA_032270445.1 Darlingtonia californica | reverse complement strand
CCGTTATCCCACTATTTCGATATCAAACACACCATTACTAGTTGTTTTGATTTTTTAGACTTAACTCTTCGTACACAGAGAAGTAAGAACATCGAAATACTAGCATCTCATCTCTCTTGATATAGTAAGCAATTTTATATTCAATACATACCCAACGAGTATCAATGTAATCGAACTTTCGAAATAATCCAGAAAATCGAATGTGCACGTTTGTAACGTTCATCCATTTCTGAAATAACGAAACAAAATACCTCATTTATCACTATTTCAGATGAGGGTACGACCCCCCCTCCCCCTCTAAAAAATCTAATCCTTGAAAAATAGTCAGGTCGTAGGGGTTATTCAACTAATTAGCTTTTGTTAAAAACTTACCGCCCGTAGAAAATAGGGCGTCTTTCCGACCAAAAATCATTACATTAGCAATTAAAAGTAATTAATGTCATCAAAAAATGCTACCATATTTCTAACGCCCATTGAAAAGCCTATCCCAAGTAGGGTTAATATATATTCAATGCAAGTTTTCAATCATTTTTTTAAAATCAAAAACTTCATTTTCACAGCCAAAGCTCTATATAAACTTTCCAGCTTCAAGTCACGTGTTTTTGAGCCTCATAAACAAAGTTGACAGCATGAATTCGTAATTCTACATCTGCCGACGTAAATTCCACAACATTCGCGTGGTCGAAAGTTTATTTGTCGACCGGAAAGATGAAAAAAGAAAAGCTAAGAAGTATTTCTACTCGTTCGAGCTAACTACAACATTTACGGCAACTCATAAATGGGATACCCAGCCACCTTTAATTACAAAAGCATATTATAGTGACCGCCTTGGAAATTTCTTGCACAGGTCCTCAAGAAGCCACTGTGACATACAAAAAGATGACAAACCATGAGTTGTTGTGCTTCGTGAATGTTGGAACCATCACCACGTATATCTCCATTCAGTTCAATAACAATCTGAATGGGAAATGTGGGAAACCTTATATATATAAGAAGTTGTGGTATACTAAAAGAAAATCTAAACTAAGCATACTGCCGTAAAAATGGCAAAACTGGGCGTAATAGCCTGATTGTCAGAGTGGCAGCTTATAATAACTTAGATTTGAACGCACCCTGATACAGACACATCCATTCAGGACCAATCTGGATATTGGTCCAACGAATATAGGCCCACCCGGAGACAATTCCCAATTATAATCTAGTTTGGCACAGTGTCAATCCTTTATCACGATGAAAATATTCTAGTATGACAGACCTGTTCGCCATATTCAAATGGAATTCCACTGTACTGTTGGCATAAGACTCTGTTTACATTATTGTCAGGAAGAACATAAATTTCACTTTCAGGAATACCAAAAACACTGGTGCATTCGTGCTGCTGTGTTACCATGAAATGCCATGGTTGATAGGTTATCCCAAAATCTGAAGACTTGTAAATGGCCATTTGACCAGGGCGTCGATAATCACCGAACTTGAACACGATTTGTTTGCCGTAGACCGCCTGTCGAATAAAAATTTCAAGTTTAAAAAAGAGAAATTTCGCAGACTAACTTATATCTGCATCACGTCATCACCTTTTCCTCTCTCGCAATGCTCAAGCAGCACTTACTTGACTTTTTTAGGCTATAGTTTCTATTTTCTCGGCCCTTATTAGGAATGTGCTTAGCTCGCTAATCAACTAAAATGGTGGAATGCACATGAAATTGCTTTCATTTTGATCTTTCATGAATAATTCTAATGTTAATGAACGCAATGCATGATAGAAGTTGCGATGCCATCATTTAAGATTGAATATTAAGGAGACTAGCTGACTAGATTAATGTCAAAAATACAAAATCCCTTAAAACATTAAAAACAGGAGGCCCTCAAGAAATGCACTGCTACGCGCCAGATTTTCCCTTTACCTGTTCCAAGTTTATGGATATAAAGGCTTTGTTCTCATTGTTAGTTGATTGCCACGATGTTGAAGAATTTCCATCAGTCATAAACGAAGGTGGTCTTGCCAGTAATGGATTGGATGCATCGCACACTGATATCACCCTTGCTCTGGGCTGAACGTACCCTTCCTTTGTATTGTAGTACTGTTCCGCAGGTATACCGCATGTCCGATTTGCTTGCACAGGGCGGTTCAGGAAAGCATCGAAACCCTTTGAGATGACAACCTGCGACGACGCGTAGGTGAATAGCTGCAGAGGAAATATAAAAAAGATAAAGTTGAGTGTGATCCTCTTTCCAATGCTCATCTTATAGTTGAAAGGTATAAGCATATCTAGCTGCTTTCCAAAGACAGACAAGAAATCAATTTTGTTTTTTCAGCAGTCTTTATTCATCAAATGAGCAAGCACTGTATATGTATGTATACATTCGGAAAGTTGAATCAGTGCAAGTGTATTCTATTTCGCTTGCTTACAGTTGCTTTGAAATCTGAATGCACTCCGATTGAAGCCATCAATAGTAATAGAGAGATATCAATTCATATCATATAATACTGACTATACTGCAAAATAGTATGTTGTTACTCCAAAGATTTTAGATGCAATTCTGGGTAGTTTGTTCAACTATATCAACGTTTTTCCCAAAAGCAGAATATAGTTTTTAATCATACTGACAAAATGGTGGGAGAACTACCAAAAACATGAACTCAAGTTAATCAATTATTTATTTCCAACCATACTTTAATTCAAAACATTTACAATTCAGTATTAAATATAGATTATAAGGCATAAACTCATGTGCAAAATATTACAGATGCTGAAATCATAAAATGCAATATTTAAAAGCAAAAATTTCAGGAAGTTTAGATAAAAATGCAAAAAAATTAAATGCAAAAGAATTAAAAATGACGTTAATTAAATTTATACCACACTCTTGTGTCTGTACCTTACCAAAACACTAACCCCTCTCCCCCCTCCCCTCAACGGATAAAGATGGCAGAAAAATTTACCCTGATAGATAATAGAAAGGTTTGTTCACGAGGTAAAGCCAATAAAGGATCTCACTGCACTCAATCCCTAGAGATGATTTCTAACATGGTAACTAAGTTGCTACCTCAAATTCCAAGCGAGCCTCATTTTTCAAGGGTCACGGCTTGTAATTTTAAGTGGAGGATTTAAAAGATCACAAAGAAATTATGAATACACCTTACCCGAGATTAATCTTGATTTGTGTCCAGTTTTTCAATCAAATAAAGTTATGGCAACTGACTACTGAAGGAAATAGTAGAATGAGCAGATGAGTACAATATCAAACCTAGGTATTCGTCGCCAGGCCAGCCCTCCACTCGCTTTGCTTAGCAATAAGAAGCAAAGCGAGTTTATGACTGGCCTGGTTAAAGTATTCGTTGTCATGACAGAATAAATCTCCAAACGAGGCAGAACATACAAAATAATAATCTCGGAAAAGATGTGTTTTCTAGAAAAATTATGGAACATTTCAAAGGAAGAGTTCTATCTCTTGCAGCTAATTTCTTTTCTTTAAGCCTACAGGTCATCTCCAACTCCACAGACCGAATTCTGATGAGATATTGAAAAATGTAAATTTTTCCCTGTGGGAAAGTAATTCCTCTCTCTCTCCTTCTTTCCTTCAAAAATGGAATGAACGCATTCAAAAGGTTCAATACAAAGACAATAAGACCTATTTTTGCATACCCTGAGGCAGTCTTCATTCGACTTCGACTGGAGAAGAAGGAGGAGGGGGAGGAGGGGGTGGAGGAGTGCAAGGACGAGGATGGGGGTGAGGACAACGGTACGAGGATGAGGATGAGGAAGAAAGATGAGAGGATTGTTGTTGTTGTTGTTGTTCTTCTTCTTCTTGTCGTGCACAGGGCGTATCTCCACAAAAGCAACCTCCTTTCTTGTAAACAGGAATTATGGATTTTAAGGAACATTTCAATACACATGTTATCTTTGATGATTTTGCAACAAACTATAGTTGACAATTCTTAGCATCCGTCTTTGATATTTGATAAATTTCTCCACGAATCTCCAAAAATGCGAGGAAAAGTAATGTTGCATGTAAACTTTGTAATGGCATCGTGCTTCGTTAGCTGCTAAGCCTGTGTCAGTATTTCCTTATCTAAAGTTTTATAGAGTTATTTTCCCAATTTTACAAAAAACTATTACTGTGAGATGCTTTATCTGTAACTTTGACTTAATTTTGACAATTTTTCATTTAGTTTTGAAGATGAATGGTTCAATATAAAACCAAAGCGTCAATGTTCGGAAAGAATTCATACAAAACGACAAGTCGGTTGTTCCCAAATCTCATTGACTTTCATATGTTCAATATATCTATATTGTCTATGTAAATTAATTTTTTTCATAATTTATCTTCCGATGCGATGAACCAGAAAATGTATAAAAAGAAAAAAAGGTAAACAATTAAATTTTGATATTGCTTTTTATCACCGTCGGACTGAGCATCAAAAAAACTGGTTTAAGGGTGAAATTTTCTCGCTGAATCACTTTGTGTTCAACAATCCGGAGGTTTCATAAATCTGAGCTGAGCCCTAAACTTCTTCCGTAGCGCTAAAGCGAATACCGTTCTTATTAGAACGATGTTTTCGGCTGCCGTAACTTTTAAATCAAAGCCTTAATTTAAATATCGGATACGCTAAAAGAACAGAGCTTAATAAGAGCTTTTAAATGAGTACAAACTTGACATATATTTTCTTTTTTCGAGAAGAGTTAAAGCTGCCATGCATCTAGTCTACCCGATAAAATGTTTTGAGATTCTTTGCCCTACTCTTGGTCTATCAGCGTTAGTTCAAGGCAGAGCCTAACTAAATCGTACAATACAGAGCATGCGCAGTAGTACTACTAACCTAAACGACTTGGTCTGGAGTTCTTTATAAGACAGCTATGGATTGGTTCACTTTAATGACCATTACATTGATTCATTGCAATTCTTTACAAAGTTAGTGGTATTTTCAGTGTCGTATATTGAATCAACAAATGCAATCAAATGAAATCTTGTAAGAAACTTTAGCTAGGTCCACCTAAACAATAGAATCATCGATCGATGGGAAAAATAAAATCGATTAATATTTTTTTTCACGATATAAACCAACAAGCATTTAACTATTATTGTTTGTAGTTACAGTTTCTCAAGTTAATGACCTTGGTTATGATTTAGACTCCATATGGAATCAGCGGCAAAAAAAGGGTTAAATATTCCCTATGAGTATCGCTCCTTCTGCTTAAAAATGTTAAAGTGGAAAATCTTTTGATTTCAGGATGTCTTATAGGTAGCTTGCTGTCTCAAAATATCTCCATAGAATTTCAGGGACTCGCAATATTAGATATTTATTCTTCCATTCAACAAGTTATCAAATTAATGTAGTATAAAGTTAATACCTTTATCTTTATTGGAATGATAACCTCTTTTAGCCACTGCAAAACTTTTGTGTGTATATGTTTCTTCGGCAATCGAACGTTTCAGCATTTCGAACGTCGAATCAATAGTATCGAATACAAAAGTAAACATCAATCAATGGTCGCAAAAATTCGTAGTCATGTGCAGAGAAAAAATGGCTTTTGGTTTCCCATCAAGATTTGTATTGATTTTTGGAAATCCTACGTAAGTTTTGTTACACAGGGGTTTTTTATAAGAAACACTACATAAACAACGCCATGGTGAAAATTTTGGTTTGAATTTTTACTATAAATAGAATACATACTAGAGTAGAACGAAAGGGTTTTTTGCGAAACACAGTGTGAAGTGCTATTTTTATGGCATATAAACTAGAGTGTGGGGTAAAATAATGGCGAGAACCGAAATTAGTTTCAAATATCACATTTAGATTTGGCGTTTTGCCTAAATTTAAGACTGTAAGCCAGGAAGCAATGTCAGTCGCTACATCCGCCATGTTAGAATTCTGTAAGCTGAAATAGCGATCGGAAAATTTTCCGACTTTTTACGGTAGCAACCAAAATACCTGTGTTTACTTTTTGGAGTGGCGCGAGCACGCGCGAAGCAGTCTCGAAAGAATTTTTTCACCATTGGTTTTCAGACTCCCTATAGCGCTTCTATCATGTCTGGCACAAGCTGGAACAACCATGCGAAGGTTTTGAAGCATTTTTCCACAAAAAAGTCATTTTTCAAGTACTTCAAGGACAGGTATCAATTTGTGCCTCTGAATATAAGTTTTCCAATGTTTTGTGAAGAAAATAAATTAAGTTTCATGGTTTCTAAGAAATTTTTTGGCTAGCGCTTAGAGTAAATATACGAAGGGGTGTCATGGCGAGACTCATCACTTATGTTTACAGGTGCCCTTTTGCAGGATTTTCCACCTTTTTTTACCCGCAAAACTGAAGTGAAGTGAATGTGAACTAATTCCATCTTTACTTTATGTTTGTGTTTTTCCTTTTTTACAACCACTTCAACTTTTTACAAAAATTGGTCATATTTCCTTCCTCTTCAATGTTGAAGTCAAAATTTCAGTGAATGTTGATAGATATTGGCACAAATGGGGTCATAATAAAAACTGTGTGATTATGATATACCTTATCAATAAGAAGGGATGGACTGATTTTTTTACTTCTATTTTTTAAAACTTTGTCAAACAAACATCTGGAGTAAAATTTAGCTGAAAACTTAATCAAAAATCTGTATCAACATTTTATTTTTTGAAAATTGTTATTTTTTCCGGGTATTTTAGGACCCACAGAACCGTTTAACTCTTATCGTAAAACAACGGATACTCGGGAACTTTTTTTATTAACTTTTAAACGGCTGAAAATTATTGCACTGATATTTGCATTAGTGTACAGAATCTTATCAGACATCTTTAGTAAGTCATCATGTAATGATGTCATTTCATTACTATTGTCAACATGTCAATGCCGGTGGTTAGACAATAGAATTAATACTTCAACTCATATAAGGTTGATTGTTTTTAAACTTTGAAGAGTCTTATAACAATAGACAATGAGTGACGTCAAATCTGCTTTGGTCACGTGACCTGAGTGTATTTTGCAGAAAATTCTGTAAGCTACATAAAATGGTCATAGTAAGTAATATATCAAGCGAGATTGTTTCTTCATATTATTTCAAGAACCTTGAACGTGATGCGGCAAAGGCAGATAGTTACTGGTAATAGCTACGTTGTCAATATGATGTAACAATGTCACGTGAAAAGTGTGTATTTTGCAGATCTTTGAGTCTCAACAAAAGATTAGATAAACTATTACAATGATGAGGTGTTGTGGTTTTCAGTGGGTGCCCTTTGTCTGTACCCAGACTTTGGACCGGAAGGAAAAATCCTGGCAACATTGAACCCAAAAAATTTTCATACATTCTGTCTGGTCTGAAAAATACACACTCTAATTTTGGTGGTGTCTTGTCATTGAGATCAAACATACTTGAATGGTTTTGGGTTATCAATGTCATCATTTCGTTATGTAATTCACAGACTGGTCAATAAAATACACACCTTTGTTTTATTCTTTGCAGATATGTAATACCATCAATGTCACTCAGATTTTATTATATATGGCCTTGATATCAGTATAGTTAGTATTTTACAGACTGGTCTGTAAAATACACGCCTATCGCAAATAGATGATTACGTCCAAAAATATTATCAGTTTTTCACACAGATTTGCTGACCTGAATTTTGTATGCATTTGCTTGTTTTAAAATGCTATGAAATACTAAATTAAGAGTTTTGCAGACCGGTCTGTAAATTACACGCTTTCGTTACTGCAGACGTCATCACGGTAGAAAATCAAACTATGCTCTTAACTCAAAGCTAATTTGGTTAATGTTGCATTACATCAGGTTCTTTTACAGAAATAATGCTGTTTTTCTAATTTACTAGTGTGGTCTGTAGAATACACACTTAGGGCGTGGCAAGTCTTGTGACATGGTCAAAATTCAGCGGCCAAGTAGAATTTGTCCTTTCGGTATAAATTTGGTGCAGTTTTGAAAAAAATTGACAATTTTGTGACAAATTTAGCATCACTAAAATGCTCATGAAATCAAGTGAAATTCAAAATGCAGCTTTTCGTCCTCATTTTTGGCCATTTTTTTACAAGGGTTCTATGACGAAGATCCTCTGATTTTAGTAAATTTCAAAATGCCATAACTTTTGAGCCGTAAATGCTATTGAGTCGAAATAAAAAGTATTGGAAAGGATTTTCGAAGCTCTTTTAGATAATTTCATTTTTAAGTCTGGTGGCCAAATCAAAACAGGTGGCTGATTCGAAACAGATCTAACCTTCAGGTTTTCAGGCAGTGTGACCACAATCCTGGAAATTTTTGGAAATTTGTCCAGGAAATACAAGTGCATACCCAGAAGGTATTTTTAGAGGGAAAAGTTAACGTACATGTGTATGTACTTATATCAACCTCGTGCCCAGGACGTTTTCTCGCTTTTTGATAGACGGTGCTTCATAAAAAGCCTTGGTGCTTTGGACAGCTGATTGGCTAACATTGAAATCCTAATTATGCAAAATAATGGTGCGATAGACTGCACGCCTCAGAGACAATTAGGCTTGTGTGGGCGCGTGCAATGGCACATTTACTTGTTGCATATCATGGCATATGTATCAAAAAATGAGTTTCATTCAGAAAAATAAGCTATTACGCTTTGTACAGGAAAAATCAGTGGTCAAAATTAACACCAATTTATGAGAAAACAGACGATTCCCGAGTTTATTATTTGTCCTACTCCGTCTCGTTTTCAAGGTCATTTCTATGGTAATAGAATGCAAAGAGACTTCTTGTTGATAATGCTGCAGTGTTAATGACTTTTCACATGGGATTTGATTGCCATAGCATCATAATGTTGGAAACGAGGCGAAGTAAAATAAAGAAGAAACTTCGGAAACGGCTATTAAGCCCGGCGTAAAAAAAGGTCGGTATGTTATTAGGTTTACATATATTCCTTTTCCGACGGATTTTTTTTTAGGTTTTCAGTTTTCTTCTGTCCACCGCCTTATATGTTGCTTTTTTTATGAAAAAATCTTACTTTAAACTCTAGAAAAGTATATATTTCTAAAATGCTAAAAACCTCATGAAGATGTCAGAGGATTTTATGGACTAATTTTCAAACAGCATTTTTTTCAGAAATTGCCACGTTCTCGGGGCCTCATATTAAAAATGTAAAATATTCTATATTAGAAAGACAAACTAATAAAAATGTATACAACAATGGAAAACTTAATATTTCAAGACTTTAATTACAAAAAGTCACGGCAATTGGGCGCCGTGAACGGGCGTGATAGCGGAAAGTGTGGAACGACCTCCTAGATCGGAAAAGGGATATGATGTTGCTAAAAAAGCTCCCTGTGCTAACAGAAACGTTAACTTATATGAATTAGAATGTGATGAAAAAGTTTATTGATCAAAACGGATATTTCCATTCAGCAGTCCACGGCAGTACATCCATTCATTCGGATGAATTGTTTGTTCTTATACAGGATAAATTTGAAAATTAAACTGAATGAATTTCCACCTTCTCTTTGTTATAGGTCATATAGCGATGCATGATGGGAAGACAACCAAGGGATGGATTGTTCAGCATTTTGTTTTGCCGTAAGTTTAAAAAAATCTCTTTTCGTAAAATTATGATTTTTTTCAGGCCAAAATAACGAAAATAAAATTCTCAGTAGTTCTGAATACGGCGAGTATAGAGGGTGTCCCCGGAAATATATCATAGTCCCATCATACGGCTGCTTTAATAACATTCTTTGTGACAAATGACTAAAAAATATTATGCTGAATAAAATTTCCTCTGTTATTACACTACACGTCTTTTAGAAGAACATCCAACTTCGAATAAGCATTCGAACGCTTCTAATTTTTCGAATTCTAGGCAAAAAAAACAAGCTTAACCTTAAAGGACGAACCGCCTATATAGTAGGGGGCAAAGTTCTCTAACTTCAGATGCCCATATTTCCTAAACGACTCCAAATCGCCTTATTTAAACCTATGTTTTCTTAAATTAGATAAAAAAAGCTTTCTTATGGTTTATGTGGTTTGGTCGTTCTGTAGTCCAGAAATTGAATTCGAAAGTTTTGTAAAATTTTGAGAAGATTAGGGTTAAAATATCATTTCGGTAACTTTTTGAACTTTACTTAAACCTAGGGTTTTTAAGGGCTCCTCAGA
>JAUBWS010085654.1:1403-12057 GCA_032270445.1 Darlingtonia californica | reverse complement strand
AACTTTTAGTTTATCCTTTGTTTTGAGATGCGGTACTTTTGATGAATTCTCATGACATTTTTACGAGAGGCCACATTATTATGGGACACCCTGTATATAATGCTGAACAAAATATTTGGTAAAACTACTTTTATGATTTTTCTATCCAACTAAATTATTTCTTGTTTAGACCTAGACTAATTTACTAGTCTAAATTTTTTTCAATCGGACTTTAATTTTTTTTGTACGAGAAAGCCGCGCAAATGAAGAAAAGTAACAGCGCACGGGAAAAAAATTTCTTGTTTTTCTTTTTCATACGGAAAATGCCGCCCTAGACTGATTTTCGACAAAAAACTGCGAGCAAACAGACTAACAAGCTAGTCTAGTTTAGACCCCTCAAAACCCCGAAATCAATGTTTCATGCTCAGCCCTTCAATTTAACTGACAATTTGAAACATTGATTTTCTTAGTTGAAATTAAAACAATAAACTGCGCAAATTTTCAACCAAAAGCAAGATTTTTTTATATTTTGGACTTAATTGTCATAATGGATAATTAATTTGCAAAATGAAAACAATTAACTTAATCACTGTACATAATATCACCGAAAACAAAAAATACTTTTACTTTCTGGAATGAATTGAGTTTGAAATTGATAATTAATCGAAAATTAATCGAAAATTATCAACAAAAAGTGACTAAAATTAGAATAGTGAGTTTTTAACTCGTATGGAATTACAATTGTTACAAGGGCTTATTAAGTGTGACAAGTCTGTGGATAACAAATTGCGACAAGAGTGGATTTTACAAAGTGCGTTAGGTTTGGAATTACAAATTATGTCAACTTATAGGTTACAAAGTGCAATAGGGATTACAAAGCGTGACAGAGTGGATTACAAAGTGCGGTAGGCCACTCCGGTACGTAAAATTGGTTTTCCCGCGTTACGTTGCATGTTGCGTGTTCTACCGTTCGTAGAGTATGGGACATGCTATGGCACCCTTAGAGGGGCAATTCTTACTTGTAACGTTTTTTGAAAATGGGGAATTAAGCTTATAAATGTCATGATTCCTAAAGGATTAGAGGAAATTTTAAAGAATGTCCTCCCTTAAAAACAATTAAACAAATTCATTTGAGTAATTTTAACCCTTTTATTGCAGAGAAGATTATAAAATTGAGATTTCAAGGTCCGGCCAGGGCTGGATGAAAGAACGAATTTGTTAAATAAATACCTAAAGCTCTTTCGAACACTTTGGGAAACTCAGCTAACTGATTCATTTTATAAGAATAGTTTTTGCAGATAAACTTTTTATCTAAATTTGGGCAATCATTTTAATTTTTGGATTTTTGCAGAAAACCATGATAATTTTAGATTTCGCTTGCATTTAATTTTCAAAAATACGCGAAACCGCGAAACTTAATCCACGTAATGTAATTTCCCCAGCAAGAGTTTGATGAGAGTGCTAGGTCATTCGATATTTTGTTTGGTATCAAACATTCATCTTGAAAATAAACAAGAGTGACGTAGAAGCCCATTCAAACTTTTTAATGTTTTGATTTCATTTCTAAACTAGTGAAACCATATTTTGAAGTCCAACTATTTTGAAACATGTTTATTGTGAATTTCAATTTCAGATAAATCCTTTTCGTAATAATAAACTCTGGAAATAATTTGAAGACACGTAGATTTTATTTTATAATTTTTCTCATATACTTGCTTGATAATTATAAATCTGTTTTTAAAATATACAAAAATTCTTATTTGATACCTTTTACGATAGGTAAAACCCCAAAATTCTAAAAACCGTATTATTTTAGGGTCAGTTATAAGGTTGCTGAAATATCAGCTTAATATTAGGTACTTTCTCTTTGTATTTCGTGATTTTTGAGTGCCGTAACAAGCAGGGGGAGGGGTGCGGATAATTTTTCCAATGATCATGTTTCTTTATCGATCTCTCTCGTTTTTTTTTTCAATAGACAAAATATTTTCAGACTAATTCATCAGCTGTTTTCTATATTTCAATGCATTTCCCTCCCCTCCATCTAGAAGTTATAATCGTCAAAATCGCCCCTGTGAGCCAAACTATCGTTGGCCCTCGCGGTGACACCTTACATATGCCCCCTCCCCACCCCCAAGTCCATTTTCCTACTACGGCACCGTTTTTTATTATGGAACAATTATTATGAAGAAGGTCTACTTAACAAGCCATTTTCTAGTTTGATCGTAGATAAAACACAAACGCTTCTCGTGTGTGACTTGCACAGCGAATCGTGCGCAGAAGCGAGAAGCAGACCTGAATATCAAAGATAATTACACACGCAGAGAAATAATTTGTGTGTCACTATTTTGTCAAAAAGCGAAAAAGAGGCCCTGGGAACGAGGCTGCCGGAAATTCATCTTTATACGTAATACAGTATACTCTCAATAACTCGACTTCCTATACATCAAACTCTCTACAATTCGAACGGTTTCACTTGATCCCTTCCGCTAACATTTAGGCCAAAATACTCTCTACAACTTGAACGCTTTTTTGTCCCCTTAGGCATTCGAATTATAGAAAGTCTGCTGTATTTTTGTCTGGTTGGGTCGACCGACAAATGAATTTACCTATTCGGTTTTCTGCAAACATTATATATAAAAATGTGCAAAAATTTTGAAATCGTTTTTGATAAAAAAAGCCTGCTGTTTAAGTCAGTTGGTCTAGAAACATCTTCCAGAAAATCCATCCTAACGCCTTCTGCGTCTTTTCACGGATGTCATATTTGTGTTAAACAAACATTCAAATCAAACTATTTTGCCGTGCGATTCTGAAAATTTTCGATGAGCTCGGTGTTTTTGGTTTTTAATCAAATTATACGAAAACATGTAAGTATGAAATAGTGAATTGTATATGCAAAATATGAAATTTAAAGATGAATGGTTTCAACATCCCCATCTTCTTCGAATCCTTCGTTTGTTTTCTTCCCTTTCGACGTCTCTGCTTTCGAAGACGTAGCTTTGTTCTTCCCGGGATCAGAATTATTGCCTGTGGCAGGTTTTTTTGATGGACCATCTTTTGAAACATCAATGATGGTGTGTGATTTCTTTTTAGCGGAGGACTGAACTTTATTTTGCTGACTTTGCACTTTCTGTTGATTTTGGTTAGACGGTTTCGCTTTTTCTTTTTCTTTTGGATTTGACTTTTCTTTTTCTTTTGGATTTGACATGATCATCTTGGGATTTGAGATAGTCGCACCTTTATTCCGGCTGCTTGTTCTACTACCTCCACCCTCACCCTTCCAACCATGGGAGTCAGCTACAAACCATTCAAAATCATCCGCAGCCTCTTCATCCTTGACGTCATCATACTGCATCAGCTCTCCTAACTGTAACCCGATTTCCGGATCCAGGTCAATCTTATTATTTCTCCGTAGTAGTTTTAATACCAATCTCATTTGGGCCTCAACTACGCCCATTTTAGCATTCATTCGTTCCGTCTCTCTTCTCAAGTCACCTTTGAGTTCAGTCATGCCACTAAGTACATCCAAATGAGAATTGTTTGAGTATGATTGCTCCAAGGAAGTGATTTCATCTCCATAGAAGAAGCCGCCTTGAACCGATTGTTTCTTTGATAATGTACGTTGCAACTCCTTTTCTTTTTCTTTGTAAGAAACTTCAGTGCTTATAATTTCACCGCTCTTTGTAACAGTCTCAACCTAAAGATTAAAAATGTCAAAGCAACGAGGTAAAAATTTAGTCCGGAAATTTCCTCTGAGAAGAGGTTTTACCTAAACTAGTAAAAATGAATGGAGTAACAACTAAGTACTGAATTTTTGTGATCGCCTCTTTTCAAAGTGCTTTTGTTAGCAGTTGATTATAGGTCATTAAAATATAAGGCCGTTTCCTAAAAATAAAGTCTGTTTACACTTCCAAGTGTAGAAATTGTAGAAATTGTAAAAGCATGAATTTCTATTTACTCAGACGTGATTGGGTACTGAAATTAATGGCACTGTTAAAAATTTCATATCGCCCGAAATGAAATTCTCATGTAGATGGCCTCTAAGTCATTTATCGTACTTTTAATGGAAAATTTCAAACCACTACAACTACCGATAGATACGTGACCCGTACATGAGCTGATAATGGCATATTCTCTGCCCAAAACCCAATCTAATTGAGGGGTATATCTCGATAGCTGAATACACACACTAGCCGTGTCAAATTTGCATGCGTGCACGATTCTTCATTCCGGTAGTTCTGTTCGGCAAAATATACCGATATTATCTCCCGATTTTGCGATGGTAGGTAAAAAAACAAGCAATTCATAGATAGACAGCAAGCGAACAAGTAACACAACACGCAAAAACCAGACGATAAAAACGACAAAATGAACAAAAATGTTTTTAATTCTTCAATGGTCAGTGTTGCTTCCTTAGTCGACATTTTTTTGTTTGTTAATGAAGAAGGACACGCGGGAAAGATGTGGTACAGTTAATAAGGCTAATCTTACATTTTGCATTTTAATAAAATATTTTAAGAAAGAACTAATGTAGTCAGGGCCTTACGGCCTGTTCGATAGAATACAGCAGCTTTTTGGTTTTGTAGTTTGGTCTTACAGAGATAAAGTATGCAGATATTATCATTTCTCGCTGTGTTACGTGTTTATCTCCTAAAGAAAACGCGTATGTTTTCTTAAACTCCGATATTCAAAACAGAACGTAAAAAAATTACTGGGAATGGACGAGACAAAAGCAGAATGGTTAAACTACTTCTTTTTAACAAGTTATTAAGTTAATTTTGTGTTTTTTATGGTTATTTACCGTCGTTTTCTGTTATTTTTACCTACCCCATCGGCAGCCATTATGTTTGTTTATGTTTTTTAACGCATGCGTATTTGAGACGGGTAATGTGTGTATTAACTTGCCAATATTCTCGCAAAATTTACAAAATCATGCACATAATTATTTAAATTCAAAAGATACAAGTGGTGCGCGACCCATTATGCAGATATTGATTAATAAAAACAATGGATTTGTCATCTTAATTTGTAGCTTCCTTGGGAGGGTAAAAGCTCGTGCGGAAGAGCCTTATTTTGAATATGATGTCACTCCATTCATTTCTACCTCGTTGTCCAAAGACACTCAGCGAAAGAAGAGTAGCTACTCTAAAAGCTTGATGATTTTCTGAAAAAAAATATTTATTGAAAAAAAAAGATTTTGGTTCGATATTTTTCTGATATTGATTGGTCGATTGAGAAACCAAACTTTTGAAGATTCTTTTATGCCAAAGTGAGATGAAATTCCTCCCAAAGTTTGCACATAAGCATCCGCAAAAGATACAAACTTGGTAGACTAGTTAATTAGTCTATTATTTTTCTAAAGCCACTAGATAAAACGGTGTTAATCTAAAAAAGCGCAGTTAATTAGTTAGTTATTAACTCACATTAGATAAAAGGTTATTTTAAAGTCTACTGATACTTCAACCCAAGCGCAAATATAATAAAAAGAAGACATGATGTTCTTTGTACCTGTCTGGTAATGTCAAAAGCCAGGACCAGATCATATTTAATCTTATCATATTCTTCAGGATATAAGGCTAAAGCTTCTTTAACAGATTCACAAGCAATGCAATGGATAGCTCCAAATGAGCATGCTTTAACATCATATACTGAGTTAGTTATGTTTTCTTCAGTTAAACGCCTGCCAAATGAATCTGCAGGACCTGCAAAAGAGAGAAACGTTATTATTTAGTATAGTTGTTTTTCAATTGAACTTTGGTCCTACGCAAAGATGAATCTACCAAATACGAAAGAATTGTAGAAAGAAAAGTTGTGCCTTAAATTGCAGAAATCACGATAGTGAATTCATCAGTTTTCATTTTCCCATGCTTGAAAATGTTTAAGGTCATATTTCGATATTGGAACTAGTATTTCAAGTTTGTGCTAGCTGAAAAAACTCACTAAACTCCTTTTGAATGCTAAATGGTTCGTTCATATATAAGTCATGTGTTAAGGCTCCAAGCATTTTCAGAGTCTGGGAATGCGCGATACTTGTGAACAATTTTTTTCAAAAATGTCCTTTATTCTGGTACCAAAGTTCTACAATGTTAGTACACCTAAAAAAGGCCTATTCTAATTACAAAAAGTTGCCCAAAGGACCTGTTATTATGCTGAACGTGGAATACGAATTCCACCAAATTAAATTTTTCAAAGATATCGCGCGATTCTGTAATGGTTACTTACCAATCAAACCAGACAAATCCTTATTACTGTAGACTTCAAGTGATCCATTGGCTACAAAATAGATTGTGGTGACCTCCTCTCCAGTGTATATCAGTTTGTCACCAGGTGCTGTCCGAATTGTCCAAAAATACCTTGACAATGCTCTGAGAGCAGGATCTGATAAATGCTTAAAAGCTGGATTGCTTTCAAAGACATTATTATGGATATTCAAGCACAAATCAGATTGTAAGTCACGAGGACAGGGTTTCAAAATCTAAAAAAATAAAAACAAACGTGGTATAAATCCGTGACCGAGTGCTCATAGCATGTATCAGACATTATACGGAACGGTATTCAATAGAATTTCATGCTTTTGGTAGTGAAAATTGCCTCATTTGATTCACCCTACCGTTCATTCCATCAGCCACTTTCATAATATTCGTGATCTTGTTACATGTACATCTGTAGGGACAAATAAATTCAAACTCGAAAACGATTCAGCTAGCTAGTTGCTTCGAGTATGAAAAGATCAATAAACAATATTTTTTCGAGTTGGTTGATAATGATTATAACGATCTCAAGGGGAAAGACTATGAGTATTCTATGACTGTAATATCCTTTTGTTTTCTCCAAACTGGCGAGTTGTTGACAAATTTGTCTCTACAAATATGTATTCGTGTAAAAGATGTATGTATACTCGCCATAAAAGTGGCTAATGAAAGTGTTTCAAGGACAACAGAACCTTAATTCCTCAGAAGAGCTGAGTCACTACTTGATGACTTTTATGGTCTACCGTTCAATAATGATGATAAGAAGAGTAGAAAAACGAGAGATAATTGCACTAAATAGTCAATTCACTTTCTTTAGCGACATGAACGAGCTGAGTTAAAATTCTAATCTTGAACTAAACATTATTTTAGCCAATAAAACGGCTAACCAAGTTAGCAAAAAGTAAGTTAAGACGCCTCGCACTTTG
This sequence comes from Darlingtonia californica, assembly GCA_032270445.1. Lineage (NCBI taxonomy): Eukaryota > Viridiplantae > Streptophyta > Magnoliopsida > Ericales > Sarraceniaceae > Darlingtonia > Darlingtonia californica. The sequence continues at coordinate 4,904 of JAUBWS010085654.1, read as the reverse complement.
ACCATTCGCCCTTGAATGATATTACTGGTAATTCCATATACTAAAACTACTGACCTGTTCTTCGTCCGTTCCCTTAGTAACAGCCCACGTGGCAATGAAAAAATCTTCCAGTCGTTTGGCAACTTTAGGTGGCATTCTATAGATTTGATTGAAGTTCCGGATGGAAGACATTTGCTCTGTGAATTCGTTGGAGCTCTTTTGTAGTTGCGAAATGATGTTTGTGACTTGACCGAAAATCAACGCATACAATACACCTGAATTCAGAGAAATTTAGAGATTTTGTATTTACCTAATAAGACATATCTTTCCCAACAAAACACATGTTGAACAGAAGTGACGAAATTTTGTTCACTAAAACACTTGTGATCACATGGAAAAAATCCAGTCCGACACTTAAAAGTATTTTAAATACTTTGATTCAAATCATTTTCCTTTAGAAAAATTCAATTTCACATTTTTGTGGGACGAAAATTTAGTTCGAGAAAAATTTAATTTCTTAATATAATATTTTTCAACCAGGACATTAACAGTTAAGCGGAATTAAGTCACTTACATCCAAGCAACATGGTTACAAATCCGAAAACTTTTTCAGCAGCTGTGTTTGGTGCGATATTTCCAAAACCACAAGTTGTTAAACTGCTCATTGTGTAATATAATGCCGATATGTATACAGTGAAATAGTCAGGTCCAGTCCCCGCAACAATTTTACCGTCAGCCGTAAAATTATAAGGTTCATTCGTAACTTCGGAAAGAATGTACAGCCAGCTGTGATGGGTGATACCCGGTTTATCCCATTGAGTTGCTATGACATACCTGGAAAAATTAAAGTAACATTTTTTTATAAGCTATATTGAAGTAGTGTCAGCAAGAGCTTCCCTAATTCTGATAAAAACTCTTCGCAATGTTGTAATTGGAAAACAAACAGACTTCTGTTTCTGAAATAAGCATTTCAACTGTAAATGAAAGGATAGTGATGTTGTGCTGTTGTGGTAATCTGAGATTTAGATGTGAAATTGACCTGTTGGCTCCGCTGTGTTTTTTGAATTTTCAAGATTTTTTTCAACACTTTTCAAATTTTTCAATTTGAATTTTTTTCTTTTTGACGACATACTAGTTAAGTTTGGTACCAAAAGAAAATTTTTTCAAAAATTGCCGGCTATTGGGGCTAATTCTGAATTGTTCAGAAGCTATGACTTTCCAAAGACATAAGAATTTTGGTGAAATTTGGACGCTTAAAAGCGTCCTAAGAATTCTAAGGGCCAAGCAACGTTTTTTTTTATCGCTTATAAAAACCCATTGTTCACTTGATGGTGACTTTTCTCACTCAAATATTTCATGGAAACTGAATCGTGCATGGTGCCTTGCCTTCTACAACCTTAGGAAAGGGATTATTGATCTGTAGATGATTTCTTAACGGCCAATAGAACGTTTTGAGGATACCAAAGATAACCCTTACAGCCCAAAGGATTTTTGGAATTCAGATTTGGTCAAAACACCACTCTGTCCTTGAAGGTCTGTAGCTTTTGAACGCTGGGGAATTTTCCAAAACAAAACGATCACCAACTTTAAAAGAATGTAAAAAAAGAGATTTCTTTTGATGCAAAACTCAACTTATGTGTTTCAATGCTGAGTCTAGGAATTTAATCTAAAATTTTTCTATTTGCTTCATTCCTCGTAGACTGTACCAGTTCCTCACGCGGCAAAATAAATAATAACTTGCTGTACTTAACGTTGCGTCTCGCGTCAGGGTAAATTCCTAGTTGAGTTAAACCAGATTTTTCGAGATTGCCCTTATAAGCCTTTAAAAGATGAATAATATCACGTACCAAATGCATGCCATCCAATGTGCACATAAGCAGAACACAACTATCCAAACAGCAAGTGTGAATGCACTCATTTGTAAATATCTTCCTATCTTTTTGGAAACTTTGCCCAAACGGAACAGACGTAGGATTTTGAGTGAGCTTAAGATTTCAAGTGAATTCTAAATGAGGAAAGAGTATATGATCACCAACATATTAGATGTAGTAGGCGTTTTATTTTCAAAGAACACGAGCGTGAAACCGTTCTAGCGGCGAAAAATCTTATTACACAGAAAAGGACATGCTGCAAGGAGAAAAAGAAATATCCCACCGATATACAACCACTCTTCATCGTAGTTACAATATTTTTCGCAAACAAAATATTAGTCCAAGAGTGATATCAGCGTTCTCAACAACTTTTGGTACAAGCTCGTTCACGGATTTTTCAGACGAAGAGCTTTGACTTAATCCAAGCGAATATGTAATACTGTAGCATAAAGTTCAGGTGACAATTTCTACTCATTAAAATTTTTTCCGTAGAAAATTCTATTCACCTTGTCAGAATGATCGAGGCAATAATGGTCTTGATACCTCGTTCTTCCAAACACATTCTACAACCTTTCTTACGGGAAACTTTAACGAGGAGAAATTGTCACTTATCATAAACTTTTGTGCTTTGTTTCTACATACCTGATCTCCCAAAATAAAATTAACGACGCTATACGGAAGCGCAGCCAAGGAATCCAACGCAAACCAACCATGTATGTAATTCCGACGTATCATTTTTCTGTTGGTAATAATTTCGCCGTTCTCGACGTATGTCGTGAAGAAAGTGAGAATTATGTCGGCTAAGAACATGAAATCTACTAGTGTATCAAAGACTATGATTAAGACTGATGTATAACCGAAGGCTACCAGAAAAGGCACCATAGCTGAAGTGTATAGGATAAAAAGGAGTATTATTGAATCCCATATAGATTTAATTATATTTGAATGCCGAATAAGGTATCTGGGTATTTGTGGTTTTGTCAATCCGTACATTGGTAAAAACATCTTCTTGATCTTTGCCTTGATCTAAATGAAAATCAGTTAATTTGGTTCTTACTAGCCTTAGAAACCAAGAAACATGTGTCGTGCAAAAATCTTGAGCTATCACTGCTTTATTTTTTTTTGAATGTCTTAGGGAATATTTAACACGTAACACTCTGAGAGGGGAGAGGAGTTAGTGGATTTTGTTATAAAGCGTTATGAGAGAGGGAGGGGGTCAAGTGTTACGTAACGCTAATAAAAATTTCACATAACGCATTCTAGGGCAATAATCACCTTTATTATGTTATTCGCACATCTTTGAAACTATATCCAGTATTACATGGATGGAACTTAGAATTATACAATCACAATGATATTCAAGCCTTCATTATCTTCAGTGACTACATCCGAAAATTTCAACAAGGTCTTGCATAAAAACGAAATTACAGGGGGGGGGGGGGTAGAATTTTGTGTAGATTGTTGTTACGTAACGGGTGTTACGCTCCATTTCAAGGAGGGAGGGGATCAAAATTTTGCCAAAAAGTCGTTAAGTAACGGTTGAATGTGCCCTTATCCCTCAATGCAGATTTTTTTAAAGTTCAGTGTTTTTGTGTGGGGGGGGGGGGGGGGGGGGGAATTCCAAAAAAAAAAAATAAAAAAAAAAAAAAAA
>JAUBWS010085632.1:0-12057 GCA_032270445.1 Darlingtonia californica | reverse complement strand
ATTCATTGGCACAAGTGACAAGATTGGCTGATGATAGGGAGGAATGGCGAAAATTAATAACAAGATCGTGTGTGGTGGCCCTACGCCCGCCATAGGGCACGGGGCAAGGTAAGGTAAGGTAATATCTACAATATATCAATAAAACCAAATTTAACAATAAAAACAAAAAGTTTTGAATATTTTGGAACCTGTGGCACAAAAAACTACTACTTCATTGGGTAAATAATCTGAACTCAAATATTATTATAGTCATTAACACTTAATGATATTATTACAGGTGTGAAATGTTAAAAACAAATTTTGATGTAAGCCGGTACGTCGGTAATAAGTTTCTATGTTGTCTATTTTTTAGTAAATACAAATGGATATAAAATGGCTAATTGTAATGTTTTTCAAGTTTAGAAAAATCATATTATAATCGCCATAAAAATGGCTTGCAATTAAATACTTTATCCGACTTGTCGAAATATCTCTACCTCTAAATCGTTAAATTCACCATTAGGGTACTAGGGCAAGTTTGAATATATGTTGTGGTATTTATGTTGCAATCATTATGGTCCATTCTTATAATTTTTTGCTGGAAAAAAAGGTTGAAGATTGATGCAGTTGTTTAATAGGGATCAGTTTTTTCAGCTTGTATTTTAACTCACCAAAGTTTTTCAATTTCCAATAAATTAAAAGATCCGAAACTGATAGCATGACTTTCCAAGTACCCCAAAGCTAACGGATGACTGTATCATACTTTTTCTCCTCACTGGTGAGTTGTTGACAAATTTCTCCCTAAAAATATGTATTCGTGTAAAAGACATAAATTCGCTATGAAAGCTGCTAATTGACTTGCGTTGTCTGTTCTAAAATATTGAGACTAAAGAATTGCATTGTCTACCATCCAATGAGATTTTTCTTTCACTTTTAATTGAACATGAAAGATATTAAGTTGAAGTTACTTTTGCAGTTATCGTTTTTTTTTCAAAACTGACTCTTTTTTCCGACAGTATCCAATTTTTATATAGGGTCTTTTTTTGTATAACCATTTTTTTTTTGTCACAACGAATGTATTGACAATTCATTGTTGAAACTGCTATTTTTAAAATTATTTTGATGGTTTTGACTTTTCAAGTTTTAGATAGGTTTGAAAAAATTCACTGTCAAATTAACATTAATTGTTTTGAATTTGCACGAGTCTAATAAAATATTGTTTATTAATTTTTCAAATTCATTCATCGGAAGGCTTGTATCTGTAATGAAACTTGCTTATTCGAAAGCAGCCAACGAGGCATTTTTTCAAATTATTTGTTCGGAAAGCATGTTTTTCCTACAAATTTAAATGTGTTCGGAGAATATTTCAAAAACTACTATGCTGGAAATTTGATGTGTTCGTCTGAAAATTTCGGCTTTCTGGAAAATATGGATGTGTTTTGAGAGCATTTGATGCCCATTAGATTATTTTGGCTTTCCTGGGGGAAAAAAACCCAGATAATTTGTGTTTTGTGCTCCTACATTTTATGTATTCGCTGTAAAATTCTAGTCTCCTGGAGAATACGACGTGTTCTGAGAGGATGCCTGCTAGATTTTTTAAATATCTTTTGGATAAAAAGAACATATATTTTGTGCTTTGGGCTCCTGGAGTTTTGCTCTTTTGGAGAAAAATGTTAGTTTGCTAGATTTTCGAAGTGTTCTAAGACCATTTGGCTTTGGCTGGATTCGTTGTCATATAAATTGACATTTCTGAAAAAAAAGAACATATATTTTGTATTTTAGCCTCGTTGGATGCTTCTTCTTATGTGTAATAGTAAAACTTTGTCCTTTGGTGATAAAACAACAAAAATCAGTTTTTTTTATGAATAAAGACAGTTGTATTGGTCAAGTATTATAGATTGTTGATTTGTTTGTTGTTGTGAAAAGTTATATAAACGTGTGGAACAACACAACTCAAGTTGTGTTGAACAGTTGATTTTTGTAAAAATTTTATTTTGATTTAACTTGTTAAAAGTTTTATAACAAAAACAACAATTTTAATTTTACACAACAGGTTCCAACTGAATATCAGTCATCATCAAGTGAATACTACAGCTACTGAATCACATAAATACAATATTAGCTTGTTACAAAATGCAGTCATTGGAACTAATCAAAATTATGTCTCTCTTGCTAGTGTATAGAGAAATTCACAATTATTTTCATTTGCGCAGATAACTATCCGTTCGGTAGCTCATCGATCAAAATGCTTTTTATCACTATCTTTGATCTTTTAATTGGCCTTTCGTAGGTGGTAAAAAAGGTAAATAATGATCATATTTACTACCATTACCACTTTTTTCGTTGTTAATTTATCAAATGAAGAAGAGATATCCCGAAAAGTCACTAATTTAATGATTTTTATTTGTCTTTTTTTTAGCTTATCCAGATTGGGATCAACTGAGTGGTAAAGTTATTTTTTATTTCTACTTTCACTTTTATTTCACGTATACTTTTGGCACTATGATAAAGGTATCGCAAAAATCTACGTCTGTGAGGGTGAAATTGAATTTTTGTGTAAATCTTGATAGACTTACAATATATCTAGGCTCAGGTTAGTGCAAACATAGACACGTTATTGTCTGGTAGCACTTTATGTCCTAAATTACCTTAGGAGGACGGCGTTCACAATGAATGAACATCCTTCATCGCTTGAGAATTTTCGTTTTAATAAAAGCAAACCTGTTTTAAACAATTAATTTTTACCTATAATGAAAAATGGTCATGTTGAATTAAATATTTCCAAATAATCATATGAAAGATTTTGATAAAACTCAGTTTTGCAAAATATATACTTTTTTTCTAGTAACATTTCCAACGTTCAGCGATGTACCAACGAGTGAATATGAAGCAATAAGTAATGGATGGACAAAAAATGCTGACAGATGCAAAGGTAGCTTTATTTTCATGTCAATTTTGATAGGCGTACATAAAATGACTTTGTTATTTGTTTTCAAAATTCAGTTCAGTTCCCATCTTGACCTTTTGCTGACCGATGTCGTAGGATACTTACAAAAATGTTATTAACCTCTTATAGTCTTGAACCATTGACAAAGGAAACTTTTGTCTTTATAGAAACTTTTAGTTTTACCTAAATTCTTAACGAATGCATAAATTAAATACAGTAAAATAATGTCTAACGACTGACACTAAATTTGGCACTCGTCGCAAAACATTCTCAACATGAAAAGTAGCACAAATAAATGATAAGTAAATTAAGAACTGCCTTAACCTTCAACAATTTAGCGAATATAAATGCATTTGCACAGAATTGTTTCATAATGAGGAACTACCTTCGGATTCCTATGAAATTAACAGTGAATGGTACAATTCACAGCATTGACATCCATAGGAAGAAGTTTTGTTACATTAAATACTTGATCTCCTAACACCAGTGACTGATCTTTAAATCATAATCTATTTAGGCAAATTAGGATATCATGGCAAAAGATATATTTTGAACGGAGAGATGGCAACCATGCTATTGCTTGATCGAAATGGAAAAGTTGCTGGAATACAAATGGCCATGAGCACTGTAAGTTGAGAAGTTAATTATTCAGCTAATGTTTTTTTCTTGAAACTGAATTGGGAACCCAATTGCATTGAATATGTATCAATACATTATAGTCCCAATAAATGACCCTGCTCTTCATTGGTGTCTAAACCGATCAAAATTGTATAGCTCTTACAGATCAGCTGCGGAATGATTAAAGAAAATAAAGTTCCAAATCTAAGTTTATCTTATTGGATTCCACAAATCCACAAATACTGCTCACCTCCGTGTTGGAAATTCCCAGAAATAATTTTGAAAAAAAGTTTCAAGAAAACGAAGTGTTTTATTTGACAACACATCCGTTCAGTAGTAAAGTTTCTTAAATGTTTTTGGATAATTGAGGCAAATATCTTTAGATGACTCATTCCCTCAACGATTTTTTACAGGCTTCACTACGGAAAGATTTAATGGTCTCAAATGCAAGATAAACACAATCCATCTTTTTATTTTTTGCCAGATAACAGACAAATTTACATTAGCAACCATGCAAAAAGGAGCATTCTTGAAGGAAGGTGATCATTATCTCGTTACAGCTTACTTCACTGAACCCTCCAGGATTTGTGATGGCACTAGTAAGGTGGAGGATGGATATGTTGGCGATAAGTTGTTTTTGGTGATGAATGAAGGACCGATGGAGATTCCTTTGAAAGAGTACAATATCGGAAGTACCAAATGGACCAGAGGAAGATGTTTCGTTTTAATGGGTAATGATTTGACTATTTTCATTCGACATGCCATAGTTCAATTAATGAAAATTAAGAAACTTTTCATTTCCATCTCGTAACAATCTGGTTATTACTTATGGTGATAGTCAACAATTATATACCGGGAAAATAAAGTGGGATTCCTATTATCCTTTTCATTTCAATAGTTTCAAATTTTTGACGTCGTATAGTACAAATAGCATTTCTGTTTCCTTTTTTTAATTAGTCAAAATTTTTGACACCACCCACTTTCTCGTAATCAGCAGGAAGGATGGTTTATACCTAATCTACTTTTTAATATGCACACTGACGCAACTGCTCTCTTCAATGACGTCTTAGTCACTCAAATTTGATTTAATTTTGCACTTTAGATGATTACTATTATACCTTATTATTATTATTATTGTTTTATTTTTATTTTTAATTTTTGTAGAAAAAAAATAAGTTTACTTGTGATTTTCAGTTGAACATTTTTCAATAGTTTTATACTCTCTACTAGGAGAACATTATTGGTACAATGTGAGAAAAGACATGGAATGTATGGATTCTGCACCTTTCTTCCTTTTATACAATGGTGGTGAATTAAATGGTTTCGGATTTGCTACATTCTCAGATATCCAGTCAAGCAGAGTTGAACATCCTTCTCATTCCTCCATTTCGGTACGTGATTCGATTTGTTGAGTCTAAACACATTTATAAACACCAACCAATTTATATATTCTTTCTGTTTTAGTGGTTTTTTCAAGAGAAGCCGGATTGTGCAGATAACCAACCATACTGGACAACACAACGTGTTTACCTTCAGAGGCGCCCATATCTCAACTTTTGCTGATTTTATATTCAAATTTGTATTAAGAAAAGAGAATTGATATGAAAGAAAACCTATCTTGCATTTTGAAGAAGCTATATAGTAAATTTGCGTGAAAAGTTTCGTTCAACTTTCCATATTGTCTTTGTATCCAAACTTTCATGTATTGTGTAGGTCCTGGTCAAACAATATTAGCTAAAGCATTGCTATTTATGGCTTGCACCTACAGTAAATTTGAATAAATGCCGGCACGTCAAAAGATACAAACTTAATGACTTTGACAACCTTAATCGAGATATTGCCCATTTTGTCTATAATAAAACTGGAATAGATATTTGCTTAAAAAAAAAGAAACATTTTCAAAAAAACCTGATTGTAGGGCCTGATTAGTAGCTAGCTATTTGTAACTTGGCAAATTTGAAATCTTTATCAAGCTTGAGCAATTTTTGGAATTTTTACAGCTGCACAAATGTATTCAGTTGATAAGGCGGTTGCTTTATATTTATCTCTGAGTGACGCACATATCATTAATTAAAGAGGATTAAATGCAGAAAATGATTGAAATAGACCTCGACCTTCTTTTAAACTTTATCCTAATGATTTCATTTCCTAATATTGAAAAGATATTAGAAATGATTTTGGGCTTTTCCATAAAAAATCTGTTCACCCTATGTTGAGGATATGGACTCACACTAAAAATATCCAGACCCCCTGAATGTCCAAAAATAGTAACTCAACCCCCTGGATTTGTCCTAGTTTCGCATTGAGACCCCTTAGACATCCATTTTTGTCAATTCTTACAGGTGAGACCCCTGGAAATCCGTTTTCAGTATAGCATCACCCCTGGACGTCCAATTTTTTTTTGACAGTGAGACCCCCTGGATGTCAGATATCCTCAACATAGGGTATACAGTTTTTTTCTTCTGAAAAGAAGGAAAAAAGATTGCCCTGCGTCGGACTCGAACCCACCAATACCATTGATTTGAAGGTCGACGCCTTATATTCAAATTTTCATTCTTTCTCCTTAAGCTGATGAAAATAAAAAAAATTTATTACTTACTCTTTTTGTGTTAAACTCTTTAAGGTTTATGACCAGATTGATTCACCAATTAAGTTTGGGTAGTTGGCTGTATTATCTATTTTTCCTATAAATCTACCTTGAAACGTGGTTTTACCCTGATCTATATATAGTCTACATGTGGTACATCTATAAAGACTATGATTTTATTGATAATTGGTTTACATCCATTTGTGTTTATTGCATCATGCCTCAATACAATAAATCTTATAATTTAGTTATAAATTAGTTCTGATACCCTTCAATTTAAGTTCCATTGTTACTCTTTTTGTGTTCAAATCACCAGAGTGGTTATTATAAACTTAATTTCCTTAGAAACATTAACACATTTTACTCCAAAAAACACTTCCAAGACCAAAAATCATGAAATTTACCTCCAAAAACGGTATTAAGGAGGCACGAGTGGAAATACAATAAGTGAGTGTGCGCGCGCTCAAAAAAAAAACGCCAATGCGTATACGTAGTAATGGATGGGAATCGGGCTTGATAAAAAACAAGACGACTGAAAAGTCGAAAATTTCGTTATATTCAAAAACAATTAACCCATCACATACCCACATACCTTATTTCTATCTGACACAATTCAGCAAAAAATATTTAAAACAAATCGAAAACATTCCCATTTTCTTTTTGAAACATGACAATAATTGTCACAATTCTTAATAGACACATCATAAATGCATTGGAACATGCTTTTTGTTATTTCAAATAGATACTATACTAGTAAAAAAAATATTTACAAATCTCATAAAGATTTTACTAATTTTCAAATAAATATGTTAGATTACTGGTAGTACATATATATTACATGCAAAATCAAAGAACATCAGTTTGAGATATATACTACATTTTTAAAGCTAATTTAAAATTAGTCGCTTTACAAATTTCGAGTCCGTAAGAGTAAAAAATTAACTTTTCCAGCTAAAAAAACACGATAAGCCGACTGTCCCTGATAAGCACCTCCAAGGTCAAATTGGGATACTTTAAAAAGAAATCCGGGCGATTTTTACCTATTTCAGTAAGACACCTGAAGTGATGATTTGTCAGATTTGACGAAGCGGCATTTATGGCGACCATATCAACAAACCCGCGTGTGGCTCATCCTCTCATATAAAGTAGAATGGGAAAATACATTTTATTTCCAAAGTAATATCGCCGGTAATGGTATCAAGAAACACGCTTTGTGAGGCGGCTGCAAAACTTTCGTTATTCCCTTTACACATAGCTGAGACTTTTTCTTGAAATTTACGTTGTTTTAACAAACATCAGACTTGTGTTAACGTTATTCTTCAACAAAAAATTATCTAAATTCAATAGCGTGTAAAATCAAAATTTCTACTTTAATTTAAAGGAGAAACATGTATATACTTATAATAAGATTGCTTCAGCATATTTTTAGTACTTCCTGAACTGTGTCTGGCAACATTTCTTACGTGTTTCGTAGGTTTTGTTAATTTTGGCCTTGTACTTATGTCAACCTTTAGGGTACTGGCCCATGGCCCCGTGTGTGGGTCATTTTATTTACTACAGGGGATATCATGTGTCAAATTTTTAAATTAGGGGTACCCAAGCAAGAAATATGGTCAAGTACAAGGGTACTTATTGGGTGGATGGGTGTACTTACATTTTGAATGCATGCAACAAGTACCCTTGTTCCACTATGGGTTAGTACCCTGAATGTTGAACCCTCCTCCCCTGATATAATCTAAATCATATTCTAGGAATTTCTGAAAGTTTATCCACTTCAGATTGCACACAAAGCAAAATTAATTAATCAAATAACGCGTTTTTTCATATTGCTTCAAACCGATGGAAATATTTCAATTTTCAAATTTGACGCCTATAATTTCTTAACCCTATTTGGCCTAGGGATTTTAGGGGCTCCCCAAGCCTAGGGAATACCTTCATAACTATATATGGTCATGAAATCTTACAGGCATAAAAAGTGTGATGTGAGATACAAAATGCCACTGATGACTTCATTAATTTGCCAAAAATATCGATTTTGCCGCCAAAATTTGAAATTATCTTCATTTTTCGAGAAATTTCTAAAATCTTGTTAAGAACTACCCTATTGTCCTAAAAAAACACCAAAAAAGCGTTTGAGCGATATAAGTTCATTTATTGGATTATTTTTAAATTTTTTGTCACTTTTTGATAGCCCCTATTGTTGTCAATAATGTTATCATGCTGACAATGAAAACTTGAATTTTTTTTTTCTTGGGCAAGTAAATTTCAAATAAAGTTTGAAAATTTCATGCTGACTGGAATTTTCATTCAAAAGTTATTATAAAAATTGTGTGTGTCTACGCTGAATAGGGTTAAGATGTTTCATAATGGTTTTCCCAAATCCAGGCGCCAGTCCTCAACTATCCAGGTAGTTTACGTAGAAAAAAAAAAATTCTTAGAACCTTAAAATCATCAAAATATCATATTAAAAATTAGATAATTTTCGGTAAAAAGGTATAAACAATTTCCTGAAATAATGTCTTTGCAAGTTCAACATTGGTTGGAAAACTATGATTTAGTTTTGATATAGATGCCGTCTTGTCATCTCAGTTTTTCGCGCATACTTAGTGTCAACTACCTATTATTTATTTTAAGCTATAACCTTTTAGCATGAAATACACTTACAATTCACTAGTGCTAGAAACAATTTGATTTTCGTAGTTTGATTTAATTGAGGAATCAACAGTGGACCCGCAATTTGCGTGTTAGACATTGACAAAAAAAAGGAATATCTTCAGATAGTATCTCAGGTGATGAAAGCCGCGGAATCGCACGGAAATTAAGACATCGTTAAAACAACATATGGATCTTCCTGGGGATACTTGAAACGCACTTGACACCAAAATGAAAATTAGACTAGAAGTACTCTCTGAATTTCGCTATTGATCATATTCGAAGGCAAAGATTTAAAGGGGCTTCCTTGAGAAGAAACAATTTTCCATTGCAAATCAAGAACATCAGTTTGGGATGGACTTCAACCTTTATGCTCACCTTCGTGCTGGAGATTTACCGGTTTCAACCTTTCTAGGTCTTATCAGTACAGCAACGTCAATCCAGCGATCACAAAACTTGCGGTATTGTGACATTGGAAGGTGAGCAGAAAACTATTGTGCGTTTCCTTTGGGAAAATCCCTGCACATTGCGGCAGGGCATAAACTCCCATCTGAAGTTCAAGCGAGCACTTCAGTATGATGGACTGCTGTAAGGTGGACAGTGCAATGCCAAGAGTCCATCTCAAACTAATGTGCTTTAATTAATGAAGTCGTTAAGACCTCATGTTTTTTACTATGATGGTGGAAAATCAATTGTAATCTAATGACCTTTCATCTTACACAACCTACACTAAGTATGCTACTAATTTGTCTTTCTTGAACGCATGTTACGCAGGGCTTAGCACACGGACAAACGTTTTGGTTTAAAGATGTTTTTGGAAAGATTAGAAATTGACGATTTTTTTTAAGTATGAGTGTATTTATTATAAGTCACAAAATACAAGCCAGTGTTTTTCCATATATTTCTCTTGATGTAAATATCTATAAATGCAAATTTAACAAAAGTTGAGATATGGGCGTTTTTGAAGGTAAACATGTTGTGTTGTCAAGTGCGGTTGTTTTTCGATACAAACGGGCTTTTCTTGGAAGAAGAGCTGAAAATATATAAAAGTTGTCATAATCATCATCAGAGCACTTATGAAAAACATGATCATCATAAAGCGTTGGTGTTGATAATGTTTGAAATAATAACTACATTTACAATACAACTGATAAACTTTGAAAATTCTTGACACAGTTCATTTCAGCAAAAAAGGATGCAAGGAACTCAACAAAAAAAAAGAGTAATGGGATTGCAAAGACATAAAGGTATTTTAGTCAAATTTGGACGTATATATGCGTCTTTCGGAGCCTAAGGGTTTAAAAGATACAAGGAAGAATATATACCCTGATTGCAGCTTGAGGAGGATGTTCAACTCTGCTTGTTCCTTTGAGATCTCCAAAACTAGCAAATCCGAAACCGTTCAATTCACCACCATTGTATAAAAGGAAGAAAGGTGCAAATTCCATGCAGTCCATATCTCTTCTAACATTGTACCAATAATGTTGTCCTTAGAATAATGATAAACAACATTAATTGAGTTATTCAAAGCTGTTAAAGACCTGTTTTTTCCTTGAGAAAACCTATTAGATATATCGTAAAACGCCCCGAAACGGATCAAAATAGTCATGTACTTACCCATCCCGTAGAAACATTTTCCCTTGGTCCATTTGGTGCTTCCAATATATTTTTCTTTCAAAGGAATCTCCACTGGTCCTTCATTCATCACCAAAAATAATTTATCACCAACATATCCATTTTTTATTGTCCTGGTGCCATCACAAATGCTTGATGGTTGTGTGAAGTAAGCTGTAATGAGATACTTATCATCTTCTTTCAGATATGCCCCTTTGTGCGCTGTTGTAATTGTGAAATCATCAGTGATCTAAAATACAAACCAGTTTAAAACTACCCTAACATGTGACAGACGAATCCTAAACACTAGTATTTCATCAACTTACAGCCATTTGAATTCCAGCAACTTTTCCATTTTGGTCAAACAAAACCATAGTTGCCATATCTCCTTTCAAAACATATCTTTTGCCATGATACCCCAGCTTGTCTAAATAAATGCCATGCAAGAATCAAAGTATAAAGACTCGTATAAACAGGTAAATTGATATTTTGCTGGCTCAATGCCATCCCGAGGTTGTTTATAGTAAAATTTTTCTCTTACTTGTTAAAGGTTTTTCTCTTACTTGTTAAAGGTTTAGGGCACTAGCCTCCATCCTGAAAATTCTCCCATGGTATTTTACTTTTTGGCAATTTTCTTTACACAATACAAAGATTTACTTTATTACATGAAAATTTCGTGGCATGAAAATTTCGCGGTTTCGCGGTCGGGACTCCAAAACCGCGAAATTAAAATGCCGCGAAAAATCCGACTTTTGGAAATAAAAATGCCAACATCACAGAATATTGGTTTTAAAAGAAATAGAATTGAAAGTTTTCCCTAAAAAATGTCTTTTTATTTCCTTTTTACGTGACTAGAAAACACAATTTTGAGACGTGCTAAATTTTAAATATGTCATTTTTTGCTTGAACTGCGAAATTAAAATGCCGCGAAATGCAATTTTGACCAAAAAAAACCGCGAAATCAAAATGACCGCGAAATTTTCATGCAATAAAGTATTAAAAAATCAAATTTTTGGTCTCAGTAAAACAATAACACGATAGATTGATCAAACTATTTGCCTTTAGCCTATGTAGAAATGTCATAGCGTGCCAGAAAAACCTGTAGTGTATTGCCAAATTAAAGCATTAAGTTTTTGCTTTTTCCTTATAAGATTTTGAGAGACATAAAGCTCTTCCAATAGTATTAGATTAGCCAAACATGATAAAAATACCTTTGCACCCGTCAGCATTTTTTGTCCATCCATCATCTACTGCATCGCTTTCCGTCATCGGTAGGTCGCTATATTTTGGAAACGTTACTATAAATGAAATTTATCAATGGTTTGAATATAATTGTATGCGTTTTTACTATTCTGTTATTGTGTTCATTGGAATTAGGTAGTAGATAGATTACTTGAAGAGGGGAGATCAAAGGATCATATGAAATTAAGGAAATTTGAGACCACAGGTGTCAATATACACTTTGCTCTTTAACAGTAGACCTCCTCTTGTAAAACCAGAGTTTCATTTGATGTGGAAAGAGAATAGATTTTTGCTGCTTGTGTTTGATTAGTCTGAGAATAGATACAATATCTATATACAAGCATGCGCAGTAGTGGATATACAGGGGCGTACCGTGTGGGGGGGGGGGGGGGGGGGGGGGGGGGGGGGGGGGGGGGGG
>JAUBWS010085631.1:0-10996 GCA_032270445.1 Darlingtonia californica | reverse complement strand
TTGCTTTTGATATTTACAACCATGTAAATGTCGATACCTGGAGTAACAGCAACCGCGTTTGGGTCAACAACTATCACCTATGCATTACGAGGCCGAAGTCTTTGTCAAGTGAGCTATCCACTCCTTGTTCAGACGTTCAGTATAGCAAGGCTCCTTACTTCCATGAGAAATTACTCAAATGTTTGAAATTTTATAGGTTAATGGGATAATTACCATTGCTTTAATCCCAAATAAGGACAATTAAAAGTAATGACATCCTTTGCCAAACATGTGATTCTAAAAGTACGTTTTGTCGACCCGTCTGAGTTTACCGTCTGGGAAGTCTTGTTAGGTTTTATAGACTGGATTAAGGATTTATAAAGAATTTATTCCCATGTTTGAGTGATTTCGTCATTTTTCTACCAATTAAGGGATTATCCTCAATTATTTTTGTGGATAAGTAATCTAATTATCATTTGTTATTTGTCTCTTTAAATTGGCTTAAGCACATCCGTGGAAACGACTAAATACACAAGTGGGGGAGTGCATTTCCATTGAAGCGGCGCTCAACTTGCGTGTCGCTTTTATATAAATTCACTCCTCCCCGCAGGCCACACAAAATTCTGTGTTGCGTAATAATTTGTTTGTAAATAAACTTAATGATTGTTTGTTTGTTTTTTTGTTTATTTATTTATAAAGATAATTATATTCTGTAAAAATCCCTGTGGGGCTGGGACATTTGTTGTTTGAAATGAGACCGAAAATTTACGTTAAGGGAATTAATGTTCTCGAGAGCTAATTTTCCCGAATTGAATTAAAGTCACAATTTTCGCGTGAATTCAATTTCGTGAACTTCGCGAACAGTGACTGTTGCAATAAATCGCGAAATTCGCGAAAATAAAGTCCCTTAAGGTACACTTTTTAACAAGCCTTTCACTACAACTTTGGCTCCCTGGTTCTCATAGAACAAGATTCAAGATAGTTTGCAGCCAGAATAAGCGATAAACCCCATTGTAGGGGCCTTGAAAATAGCTTGTCAACAATAGCCCCCGATGTTTCTGTGGAATAAAAATTGAAGCAAAAGATCTAAAAACTGTAAGGCTTTCTCAAAACTGGCCATTCAAATGAATTTCTGGATAAGATGATCAGTGTCCCCAGGCTTTGAAATGCATTGTTCTTGAGTATATCCCCGAAATTAGCGCCCCATCGAATAAGTGCCCGCCTATCGGTAAAATTATTAAATAAGCCCCCCCCCCCTCCCCCGAAAAAGTGCCCACCATCGCTTTTCAGTCTTTTTATTTTCATTTTCCCATAGCAAGGAAACTTTTTTAACACACTCTCAAATATAGCGCATGTATAAGCTGCTGCCTGAGTATTCCCGCTTCTTCCCTCCCCAATGAGGAAGAAAAATCGAATAAGCGCCCGTTCGAGGATTTACGGTATGGTCATGGTTAGAATGGTTAAGAAGAAGAAATGAAAAAGCCCGTACTTCAACACTTTGAAATGCTTACCCTTTTTTATATGATAATTTTATTTTCAGATATTTGTTCCATCAGAAAAAATGATAACAATTGATCAGACGTACAATAAGACGACCCTTCGACAATTACAAGCATTGTCTTCACATAAAGTAAGTGCTCTAAAGTACAGAGTAATTTGTAATAAATTTTCCAACCCTCCAGAATTTATAATATTAGGCCGAACACATAAAAATAAGTGAAGTAGTTTTCAAAATATTTTCCGAACACATAAATTTCTAGAATAAACATGCCTTCCGAACAGATATTTTGTCAAACTGTCTCATTGGCTGCTTTCGGGTAACGGAGACGGACGGAATGAGCCCACTTCTATTTAATGTTTTTCTAAATGATCTTTTACTAAGTTATAAGAAGACTCCTTTATGTTATTTTGCAGATGATAACTCCATCTATTCTTCTAGTTCTAAACTCGAAGAAATAAAAAATGATCTACAGGAAGGGCTTTGCTTTATTATAGAATGGTATGATACCAATTCGATAAAAGCAAATCCAAATAAATTTCAATTCATACTAATTAGTCAAAAAAAAACAGCAATCTGAAAATGACATTGAATATCAAAGATATCAAATTGGTGAATCAAGACCAGGTTAGACTACTTGGAGTGACCATAGATAGACAACTTACTTTTAAAAAGCATATAAATACATATACATCTTTTATTTTATCAAATTTCAAATACTTTAACCTTTTTGGATGTTTTGCTCAAAGTCCGAAAATTCAAGGATCAATCAAATCCACATACGCGTCCTGAGGTGCGTGTATAATTCACCACAGGAAAGTTTTTAAAACCAACTATTAGCCAGAAATGATAACTTTGATATTCATACAAAAAATCTACAAGCACTAATGTTATTCATATACAAGATATCCAAGAGAAGATGTCTGGATATTGCAAACGACTTTTTCATCTTAAAAGAAGTGAAGTATAACCCACGTTCGAATTCTCTTATCAGCTTGCCGAAGTGTAACACTAGGACACATGGTATAAACAGCGCTGCAAATAACGGCCGGTGACCGGTAATTACCGGCCATTTATTCTGTTCTACCGGCCATTTTAATTTTTATTTACCGGTAAAAAATTGTTCTGTAATCAACAAACATCGTTTTCAAGAATTCTAGAGACCTTGAAATCCAAAATTTTCCCACCATGGGGGGACCTCACGGGTGTCACTAACCCATGTTCTAATTTTGGAAAAGTTACCGGCCAACTGAAAAACTCTTATTTGAAGCACTGTATAAATACAATTTTCTTTAAAAGAGGCATAATATGGAGCAACCTACCATACGAAATCAAAAATTTGCCAGATTATGACTCGTTTGTAAAGCGAATAAAAAATTGGAAACAAAGTTTTCTGATTTCAATCAATTTTTTTAGTTTAAGTGGATTGACTACGTGAAGAATATGTTCAAATCAACCAACATCCAGATTACAGAAGACGAGCCTATTGTCGTGTATTCCATGCCTTATTTTGAAAGGCTGAAAAGCTTCATGGACGATATTGATATGGTGTAAGTGAAACCTTATTTATATTTACCTTTGAAAAGTTTTGGGTTGTACGGAGGAGTGTCTGATAGTAGTCAGTGAAATATAGCAAGCAATGAATCTTTTCAAATAATTGTTTATCCTTTAAACCCCCTTTCCATTGTCATTTCAGTACTTTGGAAGACTGGAATAAACTTAAACCGATATGATGGAACTGAGTAAAGAATTTTAGCAATGATTTCAGCAGACTTTTAAATTCAGTTAGGGAAGAAATATTTAGAATTTACTTCGAACTTTTGGAATTAAGATTCTTAATTTTTATACGCAAACGTAGCAGGCAAAATTAATGAAAACCCTATGCGCCGCTTAACGCTTTCACATGGGTTTTTCACGATTTTACCCACTGGAAAATTTCTCTTGGCAAAAACTATATTTGTTAAATTAGCCGTTTAAAAAAGAAAAGCACTCCTCCACTTAGGGTATTTACCTTTTTCTCCCATTGGGAAAGGTTATTACAGTGCAACAGAATAAAAACCGGTATCGAGAGTGTCTTGGTTTTTGGGTTCTTGTTTGTTTTGCACTTGACCGATGTAAACAAGTTTATTTACATTTTTGTATAGGACAGTCAACAACTACGTGGTATTCCACCTTCTTGAAACTTACGCATCTTTCCTCACAGAAGATATCATTGCTCTCCGAAAGAACTTTACCATTGCAGCGCGCGGTACGTACAAGAAGCACGAGCGGTGGAAGCGTTGTGTGACGGCAACGGATTCGTCAATTGGTATGGCTTTAGGAGCACTTTTCGTGAAAAAGACGTTTGTCAAAGACAGTTTTCGAGAGGTTTGTAATTTATCATCATAATTATTTAACTCAAAAAGCGTCTACTCGTGTAGTTGTTATTGGGCTTTTACAGAAAAAAATTGTTCATATATATAGACTTACATGAAAAATATCATGACCCCCTGAATGTCCAAAAATAGTAACTCAACCCCCTGGATTTGTCTTATTGATACCCCAGGACATCCACTCTTTTTATAGGGGAGACCCCCGGAAAATCCGCCTTTAAGCGAAGCATAACTCCCTGGACGTCCACAAATTGTGACAGTGAGCACCCCCTGGATGTGTGATATCCTCAACAGAGGGTATAAAGTTTTTTTCTGGAAAGCTCATTCAATGCACGATTCCTGTCACCCCTTGACGTTGGAAGGCCGCGCACAACTTTTGCGACCACGTCCCATCGAGCGTTCGAATTACATAGATTTTCTTTCCGTATTCACATATTTGAACCCAAGGAGCATTTAAGTGTCTGTCTATTCTATTTACCTATTTACGATTATTTTCCTTGCCTCAAAGTTCTTTGTGGATTTTTTTTTTTAATGAGGGCCCTTCCTGGAAACACCTTAATGCAACAACCAGAATTAACCTAGGCGAATTTTCATTACCGAAACCGCAAACTCGGGATTGGTGAAGTGTGAGTGCCTTAAAAATTCGACCACACAGTCAATAACAATTAATTGGGCTCTGTTTAACATGAATCATTTTGTGTTACTATTGTTGTTCATTTGATCTTTTGTCTAGGCAAACCGTATGGTGGAAAGAGTTCGTGATTCGTTCATTGATGGATTCAAGTCTTTATCGTGGATTGACAAAGCGACGAGATTAGCTGCAGCAGAGAAAGCTGAAAGTATTAAGCAAAAGATTGGATACCCACCTTATATATTGGACCATGAAAAACTGGACCAAAAATACGCAGGGGTAAGAGGAGTCGGAAAATCCGTGAAACTTAATTTGTGACGGTCTAGAGGAAAGAGGGACATAAAGCCAACCATAATTTACTTGTTAACTTTTCAAAATTTTGAAAAAACTTCTGTGGAGGAGTGCATTTCTATTTAAGCGAGACGCAATCTGTATGTCGCTTGGATAGAAATGACCTCCTCCGCAGATGTTTTTAGTGATTTTGCTAGTGGGAGAGTATGATCGCAGTAAAAATATCCAAGCCCCTTTTCCCATAGACCGTCACATTTCTTTATATCAAAAATAAGTAGAGGAATTGCTCGCTCGGCAAGCAACAACCTCTGTGGGTTTAATCCTTACTCTTAAAGTCAGAGTAGTGAATGATCTATTGTTAAAACTGTAACAGTTGTAGTCTTAACCCTACCTGTACTGGGCGGGGGGGGGGGGGGGGGTAGTAGGCCCGTGGGAAATATTTCTGGATAGCATAATGATATAAAATTTAAATTTAAGATGAAGTTAGTCCTCAATAATTTTGGCGCGGCATATTGAAAATATTACATCATATGCAAAATTGATGACCCAGTTCCCAGTACACGTAGGGTTAAGATAATAGTTAATTTCAAAGGCACTTAAACGATCTTTTCGGCCTCTTGATAATGGGAAACTTCATGAAAATTACAAAGGTTTGTTTACAGTAATTGCATGAACTAAATTCTGTTAACATTCCTTTCAACGCATCCTGATTTTCTTTTTAGTTGGAATTTACAGAAGATGAATATTTTAAAAATGTTTTGAGGGATTCGAAATGGGCGACCGAACGTTCGTTGAAAAAATTACGTCAGCCAGTCGACACTGAAGAATGGTACATGACACCACCGACTGTTAATGCTTATTATCAACCAACAGAAAATGAAATAGGTCAGTAGTGGGCAATATTAGTAAAAACCCGTTGTGGAGGAGTGTTTTTCTTTTTAAACCGGATCAAGAAAAATGGGTTTTTTCACAATTTTGCCCACTTGGTTAACCTTAAGGGGCAATTTTGTGAATTTTTTTTAATGCTGTATATGATCAATATCCAAGTATTTGTAGATACTGTGAACCACTTCTGCAAGAAAATTACTTTTCACGTTAAGATTAACTTGTTAAAGTGCGACTTTTTCTTAAACCTTGGAACCTCGATTTTCTTAAAAAACATTGCATATGTGACGGTCTATGGGAAAAGCCATGAGTTACTTGCTTTCTCAAAATCATGAAGAAATGTCTGCGGAGGAGTGCATTTCTATTCAAGCGGCACGCAAAATGACCTCCTCCGCAGACGTTTTTTCGTGATTTTGCAAGCGGGTGGAGTATAATCGCGGTAAAAATGACCAAGCCCCCTTTTCCCAAAGACCGTCACAATTTAAGTGGAAATGGCCTGTGCTCGAACCAACCTACATAATGCGATGTCTCAATGTTTTTTAAATGTTTTTTTGTTTCAGTTTTTCCGGCTGGGATCCTCCAACCACCTTACTTCAAATCAACTTATCCAAAATCTGTAAACTACGGCATGATGGGTTCAATTATTGGTCATGAAATTACACATGGTTTCGATAATAATGGTAAATTTGTTAGTTTTCTTTTTAACCATTCGAAATTTTTAACCTGTTCAGTCATTCATTCATTCATTCATTCATTCCTTCATTCCTTCATTCATTCGTTTGTTCCCATTTGTTTATTCATTCATTCATTCATTCATTCATTCATTCGTACAATGTATTCTTATTCAACGCTAAAATTTTATGTTTTTATCACAATATCGACTGATTTCTCTCCTTCTGTTTAGCGAAATCCGCGCAAATTTCTTTCCGTTAACTTACCTACGCGCTTATTCATTATATGAATGAAAAATAATTTGATCGGGCTCAATTATTCTTTAAATCTTCCTGTTTTTCAGCTTTAATTATTCTTGGGATATTCTTTAAGTAACTGAAAAAGAAGACCTAAGACCAGGGACCTAAGAATGACATACTTAATGGCTACCATAGTAACGATAAAGATGCAACTTCCAGTTAATTTTCAAAAGATATTGACTCGTTTTCCACCGATTTCTTATCTTAACTACTAAGTTGATTAAAAACTAGCCTGTGGAGGATTCCTAGTATATTTTTAAATTTTGAAAATTTTCAACCGAATATTCTTATAAAATATGTTCTTATAAAGAAAAAAGCGTGTTAATTCGTCCAGCTGCGAACATTCGAAAGCCATGACATTTTCACAGCAAAACTTCCTTTATACGGAAATTCCTTCCTTTAAAACAATTTATTTTATTTTATATCAGGTCGGCAATACGATAAGCATGGTAATTTTGTCCCTTCATGGTGGACGAACAACGTGGTGAAAGAATATGAAAAAAGAGCGAAATGTTTTGTTGATGAATATTCGAAATTTAAAGTTGAAACAACTGACCAATATGTAAGTTTATGAATTCACGTGATGCTGTTTGGGAGTGTTGCGAAGAAATTCATCAACAACAGCGATTTTTGAAATACATGTTTGATATTTTTCCCTTATATATTATATATTCTAGGTATTCTCTTAATTAAGATGACGCTAATTCACGTTCATTGTTTTTGCAAAATTTAACTAAAGGTAATAATTTGTTGGCACGCTATTTATGTTCTTCTTCGTTCGTAGGTTAAAGGAAATGAGACACTCGGAGAAAATATTGCTGACAATGGAGGATTGAAAGCTTCATTCAAGGTACACATTACATTAGTTGCACCCACATTGATCTTCGTTCCAGTTTAGGAGTTTGAAAACTTCTTTTGAAAATTTTATTCATGAACCAAGGCTTTTTGAGATTTGGAATATCTTTGAAATTAAGTATTGGCTAATGCATCTATTTGGTGACCGGGTACCGTCCCTTGGTGCATGGGTCGCGGAGCTCCTAGATCCAGGTCTAGGGCCGTAAAAATTAAATCTCAGCTATGTCAAACTGACGGAATATTAACACTCAGAGGTTTTAAAAAAAAGAAGCACACGAACATTTATGTAATATCAATTTTCCGAAGTTGTAGAATTAAAAAAGATTTATATGATAATAATTTTCTGAAGTTGTAGAATTTAATCGTAAAGGTTTAAAAAATTGACTATTAGTTTTCTTGAAAGTTATAGAAAATTGTACACAAAAATTTCTTGTAACTGCCATTCTTAGATTTTTCTCAAATCGTTTTAACATGATATTCCTTTATAGGCATATCAAAACTACATCAAACAATACGGAGAAGAGCCTCTCCTTCCTGGTGTTGGTGTTACGAACGAGCAATCCTTCTTCATCGCATTCGCTCAAGTAAGTTATTCGTCCACTAAATATTTGATGGTCCCATAACACAGGATGGCTACCAATCTCGAAAAACCTTGAAAATGCTTGAAATCCCTGGAGCTTTTATATACACCTAGAAATCCCTGGGAAAAATGAAATATTTACATAGCCTACCTAGAAATACCTGGGAAAATGAATTTTTTTGCATAGCTTACCTGGAATACGTGGAGAAAAGCTTGGTGGATGCTCCCTTTATAATGAATCTATAGAACTTTGGAATATCTTATATATCGGTTGGAACACAAATTTGTCGCAGTATCGATATGTGCTATAGCCCGAATAAACGTGCTGAGTCATTTGCAATATTGAAAATCTCTAAGAGAATCGTATTTTTCATATCAGGCTTTAAATAGAGCTAAAAGTTGAATATAAACATAATTATTATTTTTTTTTTCAGTCATGGTGTACAGAAGAATTGAAACAAATTCTCATTCATAATATTGAAACGGATTCACACAGTCCTGCTATTGAAAGGTATTTTTTGACCGCAAAATTATTGTCTGACCGAGGCTAGTAAGATGCAGGCTAGTTGCAGTGTAGTCTAATAACCCAGCTCGCTAAATTGGTAATAACCCTATGTGTAGGAGTGTTTTTCTCATTAAACGGCGTATGCAGTCCTGGATGGCATTAAAATAAATAGAAAACACTCTTCCGCATGTTTTTTTCACGATTTTGCCCACTGGGAGCAGACTGTTTGAAAGACAAATCCTGTCTTATTTTTGTCTACTGTAAACTTAGTTTTTTGTGTACGTTGAAGCCTCTGATATTATTCCACGTTGTGAAAAACGTGTACTCCAAAAAAAAGTTAGACTTACAGGAAGAACTTTAAAAAAATTTTAAGCATTCATGCACGTCACGTACGAACTTTCACGATTTGCAAGCCCCTGAAAATAGTTCATTTTTGTGTCATCTTACCATTTGGGTGTTTACACACAATCTTTGTTATTGTTCCCATGGTGAAGCTCACTAACTTCCTCCCGCTTGATCAAGGTAAATATTTATTTCAAGCAATTTGATCACGAAGAGTAAAGTTTGTGAAATAATTTTCGTGAATGCCTTATTTTTCAAATCTTCGCAAGATAAACTTTTACGAAAAAGCCTGAAATTAGTTGTGAGTGATATATATTTATACTTTTGAAACTGGAATTTAATGTTGTGTAATATTTATTATAGGGTGCGTGGTTCTATTCAAAATAATGAAGATTTTGCGCGGATATTCAACTGTCCGGTTGGTAGCCACATGAATCCGGAGAAGAAATGTGCAATATGGTGAAGAATTTGGAAAATAACGTAGAAATCTAATATGCTGGGTAGCCTGGGTCCGTAATCAAGATGGTTTGGGCGTGGTATTTGTCATAATAAGAAGTCGTTTGAGAAAAATTTCCATGTGTTTTGTGAGGATAGCAAATCTCATTAACCAACGTTTTCAGTTTTCTCTTATCGTTGGCTTCACAGCCTCAGGGTGGCC
This sequence comes from Darlingtonia californica, assembly GCA_032270445.1. Taxonomy (NCBI): domain Eukaryota; kingdom Viridiplantae; phylum Streptophyta; class Magnoliopsida; order Ericales; family Sarraceniaceae; genus Darlingtonia; species Darlingtonia californica. The sequence goes on along the minus strand of JAUBWS010085631.1, from coordinate 1,429 downwards.
ACTCTTGGAAACTCCTGGAAAATGAGAAAAGATGGAGAAAATCTCCTGGAAAACTTCTTGAATTTTTCTTAAACTTTTAATTAAACGTATAATTAGTACTCATTATTTACCCCTTTTGTTTTTAAATACATTTTTTATTTATTTGTTATAAATATATATCATGACACTATCATACATACTTTGACATACAGTTTATCTTTCGGTTGAGGACCATTAAAGTTTTCCGTAGTAGAGTCTCTTTAATTTGTTTGAATATTCGAGGCAAATGTCTCTAGATGACTCGTTCATTCAAACATTTTCTACAGACTTTACTATGGAAAACTTTAATGGTCGTAAATCGCAAGATAAACACACTCTCAAGTGTACATAATATTGACTTGATTTTGTTTCATTTTTTATTTTAAGTTCATTTTTATATTAAGTTTTGTAAATATCTACACATGTGCAGTAGTTTAGGTTTATTCTTATAATCTTTAGTTTTAACATTATTTCAATGTAAAATTCTTCTAAGTCTGAATTTAAAAAGCTTACTCCAGAACTATTTTAGCTGCCTGCTTGAAAATCGATTGACTTGCACCCCAACGTTTTACATTGTTACAAATTTGATTTAAATTAAGGATATGATTGATTGCGGGCATTATTGCTTATGTAACGACGATTGCTACATCAAATATTTAGCCTGTACCATTTCAGCACAAAAACACGAAATATATTATGTCAATTCGTAATACTTCAAAGGCACTAAGTTTCGCGGAAACTAATTTTAGCATTCTGCGTTTTGCTTGGAAACGACCCCGAATTTTTGCCCCGAAAAATGCTATATCAGCACTTTTCTTGAAAATATTTTTTACTATCTATGGGCATCTTATTTATTATATGTTTGTTAAAGTTAAATTTTCTGAACAAATATGTGCAAAATTGTTTCAAATTGAAAAAGGTAACTTATGTCCCAAAACTAATTTGTGACGGTCTATTGGAAAAGGGAGCATAAACTATACCAACCATAATTTACTTCTTTACCTCTCAAAATTATGAAAAACGTCTGTGGAGGAGTGTATTTATATTTAAGCGACACGCTTTTATAGAAATGCACTCCTCCACATACGTTTTTAGTGATTCTGCCAGCGGGTGGAGTGTGATCGCGGTAAAAATGTCCAAGCCCCCTTTCCCCATAGACTGTCACATATTGTTCCACCGGAAACTCGTGATTATTTATGTCACAATGTCTGACTTACGTTCTTAAGGTACCTCCCATCCTTATAATCATATTAATTGTTCATCGATGTCATTTCATTAAGGTACTAAAACGTGGACTGAAATCTTGAGACAAAAGAGTGATCTATGTACCTATTCCTTAAGCTCCACCTCCACTTAAGCGGGCGCGCGATCTGTTTATTTTGGTCGTTTCATTATTTCAAAGCTTAATAAA
>JAUBWS010085620.1:0-12059 GCA_032270445.1 Darlingtonia californica | reverse complement strand
TACACTTTAAATGATTTAATGGGATAAAAGCTATTAACTATTTTCTCGCTTTACAGTGTCCAAAAATTTAACTTTAACTTTTGAGTAGTGCTGAAAAATCCCCTGAAATTTTGACTATTTTCATGTGATGTTGAAGTTTTCCCATCAGTAAAATTCAATAATTATCCTGCATCGTCACACCTCAGGAGAGTGGGATCAATTATTTGCAAGTCTTGGCAATTTAGCCCAAGCATGTTAAATTGTGCAAAAGTTGTTGTAGAAGGGATATAAGGGATATATATAACTTCTCAGAGAGGAAGAAGGTAAATAAACTGAATCATAGTGTTTGACTCTTTGTTATTTTCATTTTTTAGATGGAAATGACGCTTTACGTGCAGGTATCGAGCTTGGCTACGTCGAGTACGTTCTAAGGGTTAATAAAATATTTTTTAAACTTTAAACAGTGAATTTTGACACTTTTTCGATGTCCTTACGTCATTTCTAGCAGAATTAAGCCAATTTGGAGAGTTTTTCAAATTTTCACTACTTCTCATTAATACCCTGTGTTGATCAGCACTTTTTGGTGATAAGAATACTATACCATTACAAAAATGTTAGAATTTCTAGTGTTCTTTAAAATGTAGAATAACCGTTGATGAAAATAATCGAGGCTCAAATTGAGCGAATAAACAAGAATATTAAAGCTGAACAAAATTTACTGGTTTTTATATCTAATAAAAACAGCGTAGTCTTGCTGTGACGTCAATTACTCTTTTCTGTGTCGTAAATTTTTTAGGTTCTTAGGAATCGACTAATTGGGCTTAGCTTCTTTCACGTAATCTTATACAAAAAACATACCCGTACAGTAGCGTATACTTTTGCAGAATAATTCTTCCTGTAAATACAGGCTACTTTGGGCTGAGAAACGGCCTCTGGTGCATGGATCGCAGAGCTCCTAGGTCATTAGCGAGGTTGAGCAAACCAAAATCTACGACGTAAAATGTTGCACAGCACTTTTGGAAATTAGCATTTTAAGCAACTTTAACCAGCACAGTCAGATCAGTGTCTTAGTTTGGCTTTCAGTACGTCGTAGATTTTGGTTTGCTTCCTCGCTATTACCTGATTACCTACCTAAGTTTGTATTTCCTTCTTTCTTTTGATAAGTTTATCAAACAACTGCAAACTTTTGTTTTTACTCCAATTGTTTTGCTAATTTTTTTTTTCTTTTTTACTTTTCTATTTTTGTCAATCAAGACATTGAAAAGTCTCTTTGTTTTTAGATCAGACATATCATCATATAATTTTTTGATGAGGTCATGATGAAGATTTTCATGACGCCAAATACTTTAGGAACCTGGTTGTGACGTCAATATCCCAGTTAACAACTTCTGTGCCAGTAATTTTCAAGATTTTGGGAGCTTTTTGTTTGACCAGGATATAATTTTTTATGTATAGGTCGTCGAGCTCCTAGAAGACTACCCAAGGGCTCGGAACCGTAAGAAATTTAAAATTTCATGGTATATTTTTCATTGGCATTTTACGTGATTACTGTTCATCATCACCTCTGCTCTTGGTGCTGTTGTACCAATACATGAAATAATTTTTTTGAACTTGAACCCTACATATCCTTACATCAAACATCAAAATTCATTAGGTTTAACTTTTTGTGCATCTTGTTATAGAGTTTAACAGGATGCTCTTATCAGTTCATCATTGTCGGACGAAGAGATAGTGAACTTAAGAAAGATATGTCATTTGCGACGTATACTGTATGTAAACCCTAGGGTTTGGTCCCGATTATGATTGGTATAGTACATGGATGCCCTTGGTGAAATAAACCCTTTTGGCTTTGCCCTTCATGTAAGCATTGATTGCTATAGCCGTGTAATCCTATGGATATAAGCTATTATGCACTCAAATAAGGATCCTGATAGAATCTAACTTGCGTATCACAAAATAATGATCGTCCAGTAGAATCAATCAACAATTTGGGAGCGAAGGCCTGCTTGCAGCATCTTTGTTGTTTTTCTCAGGAAGATCATAAATGTATCCCATCACCTCGTAACAACGCATAGAAGCCTTGTGGTTATGTTTTGTTTTGTTTTTCATCAGTTTTGCAATGTGATATCGACAAAATAAATGAGCACTTAGCTGGAATTCTCATCAATTTAAAGACCTTTGTTGTTGCTGGTCGACCTGATGAGTATTATACAACTCACTTAATTTGAGGAACGGACAAGAAAATTTTTAAGTTGACAAATGAAGTATTGAACATGCTTTCAACAGAAAAGAAGAGGAAACAAAAGGACAGAATATTTTTCTTACGCCAAAGCTGAGTGTGGTATACCGAACCCGAGGACGAAGAAGCCTTGGCACTATAGAAACGACTTTAGTAATTAGTTTCAGATAATGATAAGTTTAATTTTCTTTAGAGATTTTGTAAACATTAGATCGTATTAAAATTACAGAAAAAAACCATTTTGAAGCGACACTGATTTTGTTAGTTTTCGTTTTTTCCAGATCGTTTTGACTTTTAAAAGAGTTTTTCTTTAAAATTCCCACGCATTTTTTAACTGCAAGTGTGCTGGAAAAAAAAACTTTGTCATCCAAACGATATGATATACTATATGGATATTGTTTGCTGCTAGGTCTTTTAAAATTGACCGATTGAACTAAGGCAGTGAAACTTAAACGGCAAAATTCCACGAATTTAGCTTTGGCAAGAATTTAATTTGTACCAATGGCCAATTCCACGAATTTAGCTTTGGCAAGAATTTAATTTGTACCAATGGCCGTATTAAAGACATTCTGTGTAAAAAGTTATTAATAACGTTTGAGATGAAATTGTCAATTTAACGAAAAATTCCTTCAGTCCGTAGAATTGAAGAAAACCTTTACCTGTCCTCCTTAACCCTTAGACACCAGGTGAAGGTTATAGGTGCTCAACCTATGGGTCATTCTGATATTTGTCACCTCGCTATGAGTCGCAAAATCACTGTTTGAGCACTTTTAAGGGTTACACTTTTAGCAAGTTTTGGAAATTTTTTTTGAAATTTTAGAGAAAATGTTTCAATTAAAGTCCCACTAAGTGTCACAAATACCTTTTAAAGTTTTTAAATATTTTCAAAAAATATTCTTTCTAAGAGTATATAGTTTTCGAGTCTCAGGTGGCACATACCTCTCAATTACTAAGGCTAGTACAGTAGCCCCCAAACGAAAAAGTAAAGTGAAATTATGGCAAAGTTTTTATTAAATTTGATTGTTATTTTTATCGTTGAAATGAAAAAGAAGTACAACGCAAAAACCAAACGCTTATACAAGCGTTTATCATGCGAATCTTACAAATTAGAAATGGTTTCATACCAATTTCAGGAAAAGAAGAAAACTAAATTGTGCGTAAATTTGTTAATAATTAAAACATTATATCAAATATTTTGTATTAGCAAAACTTTCAAAGCGGGAATCATAGACTTATAAAACTATTTGAATACATATAGTATTAAAAAACCAAGTGCTCGACCACACTACTTAGTTTAGTAGTTATGATTTATGGCGGACGCTTTCGATTCGATAACCATGAATCATTGATCAGCTTTTTGTATAAAAGCATTTTCCTGAACCATATTCAATTTTAACCTGATTTTTTTTAGCGAGGTAGGGAATAATGCAAGCAATGACACTGATAGTTTTACCAGATGTTTTCCTGAACAAGGCTATCTAATTAAAATTCATTTATTTTTTTTCAGCGAGGTAGGGAATAATACAAACAATGACACTGATAGTTTTACCAAATGTTTTCCAGGACAGGGTTATCTAATTAAAACTAATTTATTTGTTCAGCGAGGTAGGGAATAATACAAACAATGACAATGATAGGTCTACCACATATTTTCCGTTCCAGAAAACTGGACAGTTAATTTTAACCTTAATTATGTAATAAATTCTTTCTTGTCAGAAAGTGGAAGCTACACTGTGTATTGTACTGTGGTGTGGAAGTGATTTTTCCATGTCAGATAGTATAAGGCACTACACTGTGTAATAAATTCCTTCATAGCCACTACAATGTGAAATTGACTCTCCCTGTCATAAAGTGGAAGCCACTGCACTGTGAAATAAATTCCTTCATGTCACATAATGGAAGCCACTACGACGTGTAATTGACTCCTCATGTCATAAAGTGAAAGCCAAAATGCACCATTGGACGTAAAAGACCCTTATTTACCACTTCGATGGTTTCGTTTTCTATGAAGTAAGTACTTAATAATTCTAGGGTTACATCGTCAGGAAAAACAAACCTTGTTTACTCTCATACTAATGACCTGATAGAAACCAATCCATCTCTTTTTGCAAATAAGTTAAACATTCTCCAAAGAACTTGTGTCAACTATGCATACTTAATTAACCTTGCACTGTAAAAAATAATATCTTACTCAGTTATATCATCCTAATTCAAGTAAAGTTAACTAGGCTGTAAGTAATATCATGTTGTAATAAGATAAAAACAAGCGAGAAAAATACTTTATCAAAGTTGAGAAAATATATCTTTTGATTAAGTAAATCAACTTACGGAAAGTTAAACCAAAAATTAAGAAAATTCATCTTAAAATTTCTAAGTGTAAGTAAATATTTCTAAAGAGTTATACTCTTTTTCGCGGAAAAAAAGTTCATTGCGTGACGATTTTCGACACAGTTTACATCTAGAACAGGGCCGTAACAGCCTAGGAGGCCGGGGGGCCCCCCCAAAAAAAAAAAATTTCTGCCAATCATGGTCGATGTATTTTCTTATACTGTAATGAATTTATTCTAAATGATAGTATACTTCAACTATCGTAAAAAATTGGGTATGTTATTGAAAATACTAAAAATACTAAAAAATTTTTAATTTTGGCATATGCCCCCCCCCCCCTCCCCCTTTGCATGTCAGATACTGAAAGCGTGTCATATAGAAGCCACCTTTAATTCTAACTTTCTTTTTCTTCCTTTTGATCTTGTTTAGACAACAGTGGTTCCTACATGGAGTTTTAGTTACCTATTTAATTTATAGCTATTTTACTATTTGCCGTTCACATTGATATATCAAAACTGTTCTCTGTTAACTATAGCAATGGGTTGTCATAATATAATACAACAACCTGCGCAAAAAATAGCTTTATGTTTAGATAATTGCGATCATAAAAACATAAAAAAGTGAAAAAGAAGATTCTAAATCGTGTATCTACTTAGCTTTGTTGTTGATGCTAGGAGAACGAAAAAGTAAAGTGAAATTATGGCAAAGTTTCTATTTAATTTGATTGTTATTTTTATTGTTGGAATGAAAAAAAAGTACAACGCAAGAACCAAACGCTTTATAATTTATATCTTACAAATCAGAAATGGTCTCAAATATAATTTCAGGAAAAGAAGAAATTTAATTGTGAGTAAATTTGTTATTAATTAAAACATTATATCAAATATTTTGTAATTTCAAAACTTTCAAAACGGGAATCATAGCCTTACGAAACTATTTAAAGACATATAGCATGAAAAAACAAAGTGCTCGACCATGCTACTTAGCTTATCAGTTATGGTTCTACGGAGCTAAGGACGCGGACGCTTTCGATTTGATAACCATGAATCATTGATCAGCTTTTTGTATGAAAGAATTTTCCTAAACGGTTTTCAATTTTTTTAGCGAGGTAGGGAATAATGCAAACAATGACACTGATTGTTTTTCAATTATGGTTTTACGGAGCTAAGGACTACGGACCAGATGTTCTAATTAAAATTCATTTATTTTTTTTAGCGAGGTAGGGAATGATTGTTTTACCAGATGTTTTCCTGAACCATTTTTAATTTCAACCTGATTTTTCTTTTTTATAGCGAGGTAGGGAATAATACAAAAAATGACACTGATAGATTCGTTCCAGAAAACTGGACATTAAATTAATTAATTTTTTTCAGTGAGGTAGGGAATAATGTAAACAATGACACTGATAGATTCGTTCAATAAAACTGGACAGGGCTATTTTATTAAAATTCATTTATTTTCAGCGAGGCAGGGAATAAAACAAACAATGACACTGGTAGATTTACCAGATGTTTTTTGTTCCAAAAAACTTGACAGTTGATGAACCTTAACTATGTAATAAATTCTTTCATGTCATCAAGTGGAAGCCACTACATTACGACCTTATTTACCACTTCGATGGATTTGTTTTCTATGAAGTAAGTACTTAATAATTTTAGGGTTACATCGTCAGGAAAAACGAACCTTATTTACTCTCATACTATGACCTGAAAGAAACCAATCCATTTCTTTTTGCAAATAACTTAAACATTCTCCAAAGAGCTAGTGTAAATAAGATCAACCATGCATACTTAATTAGCCTTGTGCAAACAAAGAATTAGAGAAAATGAATGAGCTTCTACTATATGCACACCTCACAGATAATTGTATTTGCCGTGAACTACTTGTATTTGCCGTGACATGTTACCGTAATTATTCTAATTTAACGAGCCGGTATAAATAATTATTGTGACTGGCCCCGCGAAAATAATTGGATTCATAAAAATACCAAATTTTGAACACCACGAATCCGCGTTATTAATTAGATTCAAATAAATTTATCCGCACAAAAGAAGAAACATATTTTGACTTTCAAAAATATTTTTTTTTACAAATTCACTTGCTATTTCTTCTTCTTGATTTTCGTACTTTTTACGTCTTTTTTTGAATCATTGTACTCCTGAAGTTTATGAAATTAAATTTTTGGTTTAAGAAAAAGTTCGCAGTAAAAAATTTTTCCAAAAATGCAAGGTGCAGGACAGCCTTAATACCGACGAAGATGACGAAGAAGATGATCCTTTTGCTTAAACTTTTTGTCGAAATATATTTTCACTTAATCTAAACCAGTGCTTATTTTGTTTAAACATTTCCGATTCGCGTTATATTAGAGGCAAATAGAATGCGCAATATTTTCGATCCGCGTTAATAATTGGAGGCGATTAATTACAATCTTTTGGCCATTTTTATTGACCGCGTTAATTAGAAACAGAAAACAGAAGCAAATCAAAAAAAAGAAGATTAAAAAACAACTTTCTATTACATTTGAATAAAAAAGCACATAGAATGAAAAAATCATTTGATCAGATAAAACTTACTTAAACGTACAAAGAGTAAATGTTTATGGAGTAAACATTTGTTTCATAAACATCTTTTAACTATCAATCATGAAATTCTCTTTATAAGGTAACTTGTATATAACTAAGTATCGGCGCGTGTTTGTTTAATGATGCTTTTGTATTAGGCACGATCATCATTGTGTATTGTTTTTGTTGCTTTGTCTACAGAGTGTCCCATAAAAATGTGGCCTCTCGTAAAAATGTCATTAGCAATAGCATAGAAAATTTTTAGTTTCTCCTTTGTTTTGAGATGCTGTACTTTTGATGAATTATTTTTACGAGAGGCCACATTTTTATGGGATACCCTGTACTGTTAAATAGTGTGTACAGCATTTCAATAATTTCAGTCTTTAACTAGATAGTCTAGATTAGAATCTTCTTCTTTATGCTAAAATTTTCTGACCAGTGAAACCAAATTTTACACGCGAGGTCATGTGTAATTAATCGAAAATTAAATCAAAACAAAATATATATAAAATTTGCAACTTTTTCGAGTTCAATCTTATTTTTGTGATTTTTTCTATTTTCCAATCTCGATCTAGTGAAAATGATAATATGCCTTTCGAGTTAAAACTCAAAAATTAATATATAGTTTTCAATCTCGAGTAAGTAAAATTACGGTATTTCAGTTGTAACATCATAGCTCGAAGTTAACAGTTTTATTCATTTACTTTACGAGGTTTACCCCTACGGTACGCGTATATATAAAATTTTCTTTGTTAGAGTTCATACACTTTTTTTTATAAGAATCCTTTTTATAAGAATCACGAGGCTCCAAATCGCCTAAAAATGAAGAATATCATAAGAATCATGCCCTGGCTCAAATTCAAAAATTTCCTAAAAGGAATATCCTTTTGGGAAAATTGTGACATCAATTGTGATTGAAAACACAATATTAATTATTGAGGCTGATTTATGTAGGAAAAATTAAGAATCATCTAAGAAAATTTAAAGGTCAATTTGGTCGAAATCTTAAGAATCACAAGACCCAAGTCTGATTTATAAGTACACAAGGTTTTTAACTGATCCTTTATCAAATTTTACATTGTACATTGAAAATTATTAAATTGTTCATATCATGCAGTATGCAATAAAAAATTAAAATATCAGATCGTGTAATTCACGTAAACGTAGATCGTGTCTTTTTATCATTTCCTGCATTCAAAAATTTATTATTGAAGAAAATGCTACTATTTCACAAATGTCTACAAATAATTCTATATTTTTTTAGGACGCCCTGTTTATTCTTACCAAAATGTAGAACGATATCATATGGGTTTAATACCGTGTTTTTCAAAGGTGCGGTACTTTTGAATTTTCTTCCAAACTCAATCAAAGATTCTAACACAATACAAAGTTTCAACAGAAAAATTAAACAGTGGAATCCAAGAACGTGCACGTGTAAAATTTGTACTATATGTTAGAAATCAAATATTTTATTGATTATTTTGTGAGAAAAATTTCAGTTGGATTTTATTAGTTTTTAATTAGTGATTATACTGATAGGAACTATTTGTTAATTGTTTTTCCAACTTAAAATAAAGAATATATATCTATCTATTTATCTATCTATTCACAGATTTTTTTTAATCGGCATTGGGATGGCAGCGTTGCCATAGTGACAAAGGAAAAACAACCTAGCGCTTCAGGTTAACACTTCATATCGACATATTTGACTCCATTGGCTATTTATATCTAGAATAATAATATATTAATAACTTCGAGAATCTGAAGATGAAGTCTAATGACATTGTTTACAAAAGGTTACCTTTTTGGAAACACCTTGTATAGGAAACGTGTGACAGCGCAAAAATATACACAAGTATTCAAATTTTAAAGCTATCTATATAATATCGTATTGAAGGCAGTCGTAAACTTATACAAAATACAGAAATTCAAAAAATTTAGATATATTTTTTCACTTTAGAGATAGAAAAAGTGCCTGAAGAGAAACGTACAAGGAGTAAATGAAAGAAGGAAAATGGATTCATACACCATTGGTCGTTTGATATATTTAGCAGTTGCTGGGGTTTTTTTGTTTATTGGTGTTTTTGGCAATTTAATCATAATCGTTTTTTTTGGTTTCAAAGGAAATAATACAAATTCTTACAAAACGTTTATCTTGTTGCTGGCTATCACAGATTTCTTAACATGTCTTTTTGGTATCCTATTCGATTGGATGAGTATGTTAGTTGGTAAATGGATTTATGGTCAATTCATGTGTAAATATGGTTTTCGTTATCTTAGCGCTGTTTTCTCTTTTTCCGCTATCTGGATTTTAATAGGAATGACCTTTGACAGATACAGAAATATAGTTCATCCATTCCAAACAAGTTTTAAGAAGAAACACGTGTATATATACTTTATCACTGTATGGATTACAAGTTTTCTTTTTCACATTCCATTTTATATGTCAGCGTATCTACATAAAGAAATATGCTCATTTTTGGCACGACTTGGAGTATCAATAGGGCCAGATGGATTACTTACATATTTCGTTATAATATCTACTATGAGATTTCTCGTTCCATTATCCATAATGGTTTTGTGTTATACTAAAATTAAAAGAACACTAACACATGGATTACAATGTTTATCTGGAACTAATGCAGAATGTGAGATGATGAAGCGTAACAAGGCTGTATTACAAACACTTACGATTTTAATATCTGTTTTTGTAATAAGTGTTGGCCCCTATGAAATTGCGTTGCTGACTTTCCAAACTTATATCAGAATGAAGATAAAACTCCCAATTTGGTTGATGGTGATCAATATTTTTGCTTCAACATTTTGTTTAAACAATTTGATAAATTGTTTTGTATACGCATGGAATATTCCAGAGTTCAGAACATTTGTGACATCATCTTGTTTTTATCTATTCAGAAGAATAAGAAACAGAAGACAAAGATATGTTGTAAATGTTAGTTCCGCTGATACTGCCGTATGAACTGCTTCATTGGTAGATACCAGACATTGAATAATCAAATACCAAGTGGAACATTTGTTTACTTATTATTACTATTATTATGTGATTATTTACCCAGGATAGCCTCTTCAGTTCTTTATGAAGTGCTATCAATGAGGGTCCTGCCTTCCTGTGAAACAATTTAGAATTTATGCAGAATTAACAGTGATTGGTGAAATTCATGAACATCTTTTAACAATCAATCGTGACTCTCTCTTTATAAAATAACTTGTATAAATAACTATCGGTGCATGTTTGTTTAATGATGCTATTGTATTAGGCACAATCATCTAGTGTATTGTTTTTACTGTTAAATAGTATGTCTAGATTGGAATCTTCTTCTTTATGCTTATTTTCTAATTTTCTGACGAGTGAAGCGAGATAGAGTTTAGTCTAAAGTGGTAGGTCCTCATTAAATTTTCAAGTGACACGTATCAACTTGAAACCAAATTTTAAACGGAGATCATGTGTAATTAATAAAAAATTAAATCAAAACAAAGTAGATATAACCTATGCAACTTTTTTCGAGTTCAAGCTTCTTTTTGTATTCCTTTACATTTTTTCCAATCTCGATTTAGTAAAGGCATACTATACTTACCAGACCCGGACCCGGACCAGGACCTTTAGAAAAGCCGGACGCTGGGCCTTGTGGAAAATCGGAATCTTGAGAAAAACCGGACCCTTGAGATATTTTCAGATCAAAAAGTCCGCTTTGAAAGAAATTTGACACCTTAGGTTTTAAAGGGTGCTGATTTCAAAAATGATGTTTATTTTTCAATTATCATACCAGAAATACCTGTTTTGATGTTTTTTTGGTCAAAAAATAAGAAATTATTGATTTGAAATGAAATTTGAAAAATGGAAAACGAATCACTTTATCACAAATTCATTTATTTTTTTAAAATTATATTATGCCTCTTAAGATCAAAGCTCAAAAATTAATTTATATTTTTTCAATCTTGAGTAAGTAAAAGTACGATATTTCAATTGTAATGTGATACCTCAAAGTTATCATCAGAGAATTACTCACTCAAAGTTTTGTAAGTTGAAGATTATCCACCTCGCTCATACACAATAAATATACGTGTGGATTCTTATATAAACAAGATATAAGTTGTGTAAAAATGAAAGATTAATGCTAAAACGCAAATTTTCTGACGAGTGAAGCGAAAAAGAGTCTAGTCTAAGTGATAGGTCCTCATTAAAGTTTCAAGTGACAAGTATCTATACTTGATTGAAACCAAATTTTAAACGGAGATCATCTGTAATTAATCGAAAATTAAATCAAAACAAAACAGATAAAACCTATGCAACTTTTTTCGAGTTGAATCTTATTTTTGTGATCCTTTACATTCCAATCTCGATTTAGTAACTTTAAAAAGGCATACTATACTTACCGGACCCATACCCGGACCCGGACCCGGACCCGGACCAGGATTTTTAGAAAAGCCGGACCCTTGACCTTGAGAAAATCGGACATCTTGAAAAAAAACCGGACCCTTGAGATATTTTTAGATCAAAAAGTCCGTTTTGAATGAAATTTGGCACCTTAGGTAATTAAAGGGTGCTGATTTCAAAAATGATGTTTAATTGTCTATTATCATACCAGAAACACCTGTTTTGATGTATTTTTGGTCGAAAAGTATAAAAATCATTCATTTGAAATGAAATTTGAAAAATGGAAAACGAATCGCTTTATCACAAATTCATTTTTTTCTTTTAAATGATAGTATGCCTTATGAGTTCAAAGCTCAAAAATGAATTTATAATTTTTCAATCTCAAGTAAGTAGAACTACGATATTTCAATTGTAATGTCATACAACAAAGTTACCATCAGAATTACTCACTCAAAATTTTGTAAGTTGAAGATTATCCGCTTCGCTCATACACAATAAATATACATGTTGATTTTTATATGAAACAAGAAAAAATGAAAGATTAGTCATTGCTCTC
>JAUBWS010085609.1:0-12060 GCA_032270445.1 Darlingtonia californica | reverse complement strand
GAACGAGGATGACTTCTATATATCGTAATACTGGCATTGGTAGATTTAGTTAGGCGATTTTGATTGGATGATACGTTTGCAAAGAGAACCAGTACTCTACGTTTGCAGTGCAATACCTTATTGGACTAAAAATGTTGGACACAAGTGATGAAATTTTGCAAAAGTGTCGAAAATTTCGCACGACGAAAACGTTTGGCTTTCCCAATTTGTTTCTTGTTTTAAAACGTTATAAACACTGTGATTCATTTGCATACTTAAAATCAAATGTTTAAGAAATTGAATATTCGTCATTTTGTCCAAAAAAAAGTTCTCTCCGATAAAAATATTGTAGTTTGCGAATGGAGAGATACTGTAGAATTTGAAAAATATTGTAAAATATATTTTAAAATCATTCATCATGCAAGTTATACATAATAATATTTACTAAACTTCTCATTACTACAGCGTTTTGATAGGAATGGGAAGATTCCTTGAGAAAGACAAAACTTACATGGAGGAACGCAACTTGCATGCCAATAACATAAAACAAATACAAGTACACTGACAAGAGATTTTATCATTTTTGTTATTGCTGGATGTGCTTTCTGTGTGGCAGAAAATGAAAAGACAATATATCATATAAGTAAATAAGTTTTCATTAAACTAAATGAGGAAGCTACCTCAAACTTCTAAATGACCAATGATATTGATATCAATGATTGATGAAGAGTCGAACAACTCAGTCGGTAAAGCATTCCTAGTACACTCGAAAGGTTTTTAGTTTGAGACCAACCCTCGTGCAGTGCAAGTAAATCTAATTTTTGCAGTAAGTTATTTGGAGCTGGTTATGTGCAGGGCTCCACCTCAGCGATCTTTACCCTTGGTTTAGCGGAATTGAAAATGTAACTGATGTTCTCTATGAAATCGAGGTACCCTAAGAGCTTTGCACTATCGTTTGCAACGTTGCATTATATTTGAGCTGTACAAATAATAAATTCGAGGAACTTGTATCTGCTTATGAAGTAAACATAAAAAATAAAGCGTAGGATACCTGAATTCTCTTAACTTCTTTTTCTACTTCTGGGACCTCTGTTGCTTTTTAGATGAAAATCATTCAAACAATATTAAAAAAACTTTTCCTGTTTACACTTTCTCTAATCAGCCCGCCAAACTTGAGTATAAACTAAAACATTTCAATACATCATTCATGCTCGCAGTATTTGCGCGTTGCTACGCAATTTCCTCATTCTTAAAAACACGTGACCTCTTGTAAGTGGGTACTTGGATACTTATTTGAAATGTTCATTATTGAAGAGGGGTGATTGGAAAAAATAAAATTATTATTGGAAAGAGGGACAGTAATATTGTTTGAAAGAAGAGGAGGGGGGGGGGGGGGCTTGAAAAAAATAAAATTGGATTATTGGAAAAGGAGACAGTAATATTGTTTGAAAGAAAATCGTTTTTTTTTATGTAATCATAAGTGGATCAAAAATTATTCTGGAAATTCTCAACTATTTTTGGAAATTTGCAGACCCAGCGCTTATCCTACCGCGACCCGTTATAACGTAACTACTGATTTACCATGTTTTTGAAAGTAAACTTATATGTTTAATATGCTTAAATGTTGGTCTTAGATAAACACAAATAAAATTGATAGGGAGTACTATATACTATTAGTAATTACTTTTGTGAAAAGAAGTTTCATAAAACGCAAAATTTAGAGCAAATATTTAGGTTAGTGTATACTGTCAAATTGAATTCAATTCTGTTTTTGGTTTTTATGCTCAAATCTAGGCGACAAAAACGTTTCCAAATGATTTTCGACAAATATTTCAAAACACCCTAGAACCTGGTCCAAGTCTACCTGAATCTTATTCATTCGTGATCATTACAGTACATTAGACTAGTTTACTAATCAGTATTGTTTCCAATATATACGTGCAAATAGGACTTCCCACTATATACGGCGTACGCAGCGCTTGATATAGGGATTCAGTCATCATGGAAGAAAATTGAAATGAAAAATAGTTTTATTAACTCTCCGATTTTCTGTGATTCCCAATATTCCGCGATTTCCGATATACACAAGACCGGGATCGCTAAGAAAGAAAGACTCGCTCACTAGTCTAAAAATAGCTTTTAAGCAAAGAAATCCAGTAGTGAGAATAAAACCAAAAAGTTAGGAATTGGTCTTTGTCGGACAAAAATGACGAAATACTACGAAATGACAAAAAGTTTTTTAACAAAAATTTATTGTTGATCTAGGATATTCTAGGAACTAACATTCGTTTGATTTTTATTTACATAAGACGAAAAATGATGAGTTTCCGTCACTTTTGTCCGAAGAAATTGTTTTCTCATATTTTTTGTCTAATAAGGGTACTTCGCATGAAGTTTCAAATCAATAGCAGTGAGTTATTTCATATAGTAATAGAGGATTATGTGGATATATCCACGGTGTTTTAAACGATATTTTTTTAACTGGAGCCAAGCTGTTCCCTGCGCAATAATCGAGCGGTTGGCATATCAGAAAATGTGTTTTACCCCTCTCTTACTATTTTACCGTTTAGTTATTTGTTTATGCATAGAGAGATGCAGATTAGATTTAGGCACTGCAAGGAATATATTTCAATTGCTGTATAATAAAGTTTTATTACACTTATCGTATTATATAAATTTTTATATACATTTCAAAACAAACAATATGAAATTTCTCTCGTATTTTGAAAATATATATTTCTCTTATTGTCCCTTGGGCGTTTTAAGGACCACAGAAGAACTTGACACTATTCAATGCAGTGTCGTCCCCACTACCCTGTTTAGGTTCTACCATTGTTTGGATACCTATGATTTTTGAACCATATTCGCAATGTCCCCATGATCCCCAATCTCCCCATTTCCCAGCATTTTCCGCTTCATAACTACTTAACGTTTCAATGATAGTGAGTGGTTTGCATACAAATACAATAGAGTTTGTGCCGGTGTCATCGCCACCCTGAAAAAAAATGAATTTTAAACATACAAACAGATATTTAGAAAATATTGCTTGAATCTATTCGATCATTATCGTGTATTCTTTTGAGCTCCGGGAAGGATGTGGGCTGGGCATTTGCTGCTCCAGGCTAAAATAGAAAACCAATCATAGTTTCCTATTTCATATATTAACCAATCAAAATGCAATCACAAAACGTTTTCCCCGTGAACTTTTCATCCACCACAGATCAAACCGATACCATTCATAGCCGTATCATCCCCTCTGATGCGTGGTTCTACCTTTGTCGTAAATCCAATTGCATATTCCCCATTTGGACAAAAAGATCTGTGGCCCCAAGGAGTAACGAATGTTCCTCGTAACTCAAACGCTATTAAGAAAAAAAATGTACAATTTTTATCATCCTAGTCCCAAGGACCTTTTTTTCACTTTTGGGTATGCCTATCTCGCTTTCACGTGGTCATCCAAATCTCAAAATGATGTAAAGAGGCCATGGGAACGAAGATAATATTTGTATATCGTGATTAAATGATACGTCAGCAAAGAGACTTTATTATTTTGAAACGTTATGAACTTGCGATTCATGTGATTTTTAATTTAAATCAAGTATTAGAGAATTTAAATTTTCATCATTATGTCCGCTTTTTCCAACTTAAGTCGGGAAAAAGGCAAAATTGTATTCTTTGAGAAATTCTCCGATGAAAATATTGTAGTTTGCAGATGAAGAGATACTGTAGAATTTGAGAGCTAAAATATATTTTAACATCATTCTCAATAGTTGCAAATTATATATAATGATATTTACTAAACTTCACATTACTGCAGCAGGGTTGGGAAACTTTTAAAAGATTTTCTTGAGAGAAAAGAACTTACATGGAGGACCGCAACTTGCATGCCAACAACATAAAACAAATACAAATACACTGACGAGTGATTTTACCATTTTCGCCATGGTGGATGTACTTTCTGTGTCAAAGAAGATGAAAAAGCCATGATATTATATTTGAGCTGTATAAATAATAAATTCGGGAAACGTCTATGTGCTTAAAAAGCGAACAGAAAAAATAAAACGTACGATACCTGAATTTCTCTTACCTTTGTTTTCTTCGTCTGATACCCCTGAAGTAAAGTCTCTAACAGGATGATATTTATATGAAAATTATTCAAACCATGTTACTATAGACACATTTTTCACTAAATGAGAAAAACGGGGGCCTACAAATTTTACGATCGCAAATTAGCCCCTTACAAAGCAGATGCTTAAGAACTAAACCCTGAAACCCTTACAGTAAATTTTGGTAAAGCCATCACAGTTATACATTGCATTTTTTCAACCTAGAAAAATATACCCTTTGTAGGGATTGCACATACCCGTTTCCCCCCTGGGAAGCAAAATCTTCAGCGAAGAGTAAACTAGCCTATTTAAAAAGTCTTCCTGTTGACATTTATTGTTTGACAGTCACATTCCAGGGAACATATTTACTATGGAAGTGATATGTAAAAAATTGAGAGGAAGTTAATTTTTTGCGAATTGTATCGTTGTTCTGATTGCAAAGATGAAAGGAGAGTGGGGAAGGGGTTATGAAGATTCATTGTGATACAAGCCTTGGACAATTGGTCCATGGGGGTATGTGTGTTTTGTAAGAGGAGCCTTAGAGAATTGGTATAATAAACCTGTATATAGGGGCATGGTAAAACAAGCCTTGGACAATTGGTCCATTGTGATATTGGTACTGTGGTACATACTGTGGGGGAATATGGAGCCTATATAAAAATGCATCGTGACATACATGGGGAATAGTCAAACTGTATCAAGATATGGCAAGAGAAGTCTAGGAAAAATGGTCCATAATGATACATTTTTATTAGATAAAAGATTCTAAGAAAATATACGAGGGACTGCTTTGTCGATGTAAGTGGCCTTCAAATATGGCTTGATAAGCCTTATCCAATTGGGGAGGGGGAGAGGGAGGTGTTAGATAATAAAACTAACCATTTTGTGATGCGCATAAATCCTATAGAAATTCATACACGAGTTTTATAGGTCTTCATCAGGGGAGATTCCTATGAACTCAACTATGTCCTGTTTCTGATCGCTAAAGGCCTTTGCCAAGTTACCTACAAATTGTGTATGTTAGCCAAGCGTTTTAGCAGTTTAATGTCAAAATGGTTAGTTTGCTGCAGCTAATATTTAGTATAAGGGCCCAAATGTAAAAGGGAGGGTGGTATGAAGCTATTCATGTCTCACCGTTGTATAACAGTGATTGTTAGAAAATACAATGTCAAAGAGAAAAGCCTAAATATGATAAGATAATATAGACGATTAGGACAAAACTTGATGCCTTTGCGTGGGCAAAGGCTAGAATAGAGAGAAATTGAAGCTTGAACGATATAAAAGGGCTCGGATGAGACAGACTTATATGAGAGGATTAAACAACATTATAGCAGATGTAGTTAGAACTTACTAGTATAAGATGCTGGTAGATAAACGTAGATACGCTAGTAGTTTGCTGTAAAATATTGTTCGTAGATGAAAATCAGTCAAACCATATTAAAAAACTTTTCCTGTTGACACTTTCTCTACTCAGCCCGCCCCAACTTGAGTGGAAAGTAAGAAAATTCAATACATTTGTGCATGCTCAATAGATATACCCCCACAAAAGAACTTTTTAAGATCCTAAATGCACTGAATATTTTACTTAATTCCGGTGTCAATCCAAATGTTTTCACATAACAAGTTAAAAAAATCAGAATTTCAATTAGATACAGAGGACCTTACGTATGGAACTATTCTATAACAAAATCTGAAAAAGAAATCGACTCTATTGCACTCTTTAAAAAGCCTGTAAAAACAAGACTAGCAACTATGCTAGCAATACCCTTGATTATTGTAAATATTTCTAGAGAACTAATAGGTATTGTAAATAATGTCAGATCTACGCTTACCTATCTATATATATTCAGTTTAACTTCTTTGTAACTTCTGTAAACTCTATGTACAGATATCAGTATTTTTGATCTTAACTTAATGGGACTTGATGATAAGACGTTAAGTCTTCTACTTGTTCCAGCCATGTCATATCATTATATAGCTTTATTATCTGTATATATTCATATATCGGCCAAATACACATTTCTCTATCGGTCTATCTATCTATCTAATTATCGATCTGTCTATCTATCTATTTTGAACTCGTCAACCACGATAATTAAGTTCGGGAAAATTCTTCCCCTAAGGAAGAATTTTCTAATTACTTTCTCAGAGTAAATAGAAAGTTTTTTATTTAGTTAATTAAGGAAGAATAAAAGGAGGAAGTGAGAGTAACCAAGAAAAATTTCTCTATTTGCTCTGTTTCAAAACAAATTCTAGTAGTAAAAAAAAGATTTATATCTGCTTTGTTTCAAGAAGAATTCTATTTATTAGAACGTACGTGTTCCAGGATATCATTTCGCACAGAAAAGTCTAAGGGTAAACTGGCCTATAAATTTTTCTTTCTTGTTGACACTTTTCTGTAATCAGCCCGCCCCAACTTAAGTGTGAAATAAATAATTTCAAGGTATCCATGCATGTTCACATAACTTTTATGGTTTTGTATGGTTTTGAATTCACAGCCCTTCAAAACAGGTCTATTTTGGTTATTTTTGGTCTACTTTGAAGGGCTGTAGATTCAAAACTACAGAAGCTATGGAAAAAGTATTTTGAGCTCAATAACCACGATATCTAAATTCTGGAAAATATCTTCCCCTAAGGTAAGACGCATTCTAAGAGTAAACAAAGATTTTAATATTTGCTTTCTTTCAATAAAAATTCTTTTTATTAGAACGTACGTGTTGCCAGGATATTATTCTGCAAAGAAAAGACAATTGGGTTGAAAGTAAAAAATTTCAATGCAATTATTCACGTACACGAAGCTTTTATGAATTTGAATTCACATTCCTTCTTAATAGTCTTATTTCGCACTATTTTTATTATTTTTGCCTACTATGAAGGGCTGTAGATTTAAAACTACGGAAGCTATAGAAAAAGTAATTGCATTTTAAAAAAAGCTCAGTTTGAACTTTCTGTTTACCAAACTTGAAGTTTATATCATAAATAGAAAAAAAGTCTATATTTCCATCTTCATTTTTCTTCTTCAATTTCAAATCATAATTTCAGTTTCCAAATATTTTTTTTGTAATATTCTTCTTCTCTAAATTCTCTTTTAAACAAGCCATTATTTTATAATAAATGTTAAGTATATCTTAATAAAAATACATAAAAATATATCTTATATCTTATAAAAATGAAAAAATGCAGAAACTGCCACTCATAAGTGAACTTTCAACGACATTTTATATCAAAACTAAAAATATGTCCACCGTCCGCATCCTATTAGCAGACCTATTAGTAACGAAAAATAAGAAAACTTATTTTGACATATTCCTATTCACTTATTCTAATCCCTACTGACACTATCTACTATCCATCCTCCCTTTGCTACCATTACCCCTGTTGATCTAAGAAGAAAAGATGTGACACTTTGAATTCACACTACAAATTTTCAAATTTGAATTGAATTTCTAATTCAATTTTTCACAAAAGAAAGACCTATAAAATACACCAGAGACCAGAGAGTAGGCGTTCGTTCACTCTTAACCTGAAATTTTCTGCAAAAGTTTGAAATATGCCCATACCTTCAATAGATGTGTAAGCCTAATGTATAATAAAATATGTTACAATTAGCATTTAATATTGTCAGAAAGAACGAAAAAAAAGGAAGAAAAAGAAGCTACTATTTCGACCGAGGGGTAAAGGAAGCACTCAAAAATATATTTGTGTCGCTACCTTTGTCTTATCGCAATGCTGTCAGTTCAATAGAACTACGGCTTGTCGAAACGATACTGTAAGTGTATTGGTTGAGGCAACTGCACTTATTTTAATAAAGAGAAACTTCAAGGAAATTAATACCATGAAAATTTTCGTAGTGGCGATCAAAATACTAAATTAAATTACCGTGAAATGCACTATTTTAACTAGACTGCGACATTAAAATGACGTGAAATGTCGTTTTTATCAAACCGCGAAATTAATATGCTTCAAAAATTTGTGTTTAATCCCCGAAAAATTATTTCGACTAATTTTTAACATCACCCCATGAACTCTGAAACGCATAAAACGCCGTTATGTGCCAGCGTTGGTAGTTACAAGAAGAAATTTTCGGCTGTTCACAAAACTAAGATTTCAATACGTCTGGCTATTTCATCGAACTGCGAAATTAAAATGTCGGAAAGTTTTCATGCAACAAAGTGATAATCTAGTGCTGAAAAGTTTTCTTTAGTGACTTTAAGCATTTTTATTTCGTTTTAAAATTTATAGTTTTCGAAGAAGCTGATCTTCTGTGCCGAAGAAGCGCTTTCTAATGACATAAAGATCGTATTGATTTGATTTTTGTGTGTGGAAAAATAAGCGTTGAAACAATTTGGTTGTCTTTTTTATACACACTGTAATATATAAATACTTGCATGGCTAAATTATGTGCTAGGTTACCATACACGTAAAAAAACATTTGGCTAAAAATTTCGCCGGGATAGTCACCCCCGACTAAATTTCGGTCCATCTTCCTTTATTGATACAAAACAGCACAAATGATGTAAAGAATATGAACGTTGATAATGTCTAAAATAAATCGAGAATAATGAAGAATTTTCTTTTTTAACCTTCAATCTTGCCCCTACAAAACCACCCATACATGTTGCGCTGTGTTCGTCAATTTCTCCATGGCCCTACAGCACTTGTCACGGTTACTGAAGCTCCGACTCCTATCTGACCACAGATCAAACCGGTACCATTTATAGCCGTATCATCGCTACTGATGTGTGGTTCTACTTTTGTTTTAAATCCAATGGAATATTGCCGAGGTGGACAAAGTGGAACTTTGTGGCCCCAAGGAGTAAGGAAGGCGCTACGTAACTCGAACGCTATTAAGAGAAAAGATTTTACAAGTTTAATCATCCTCGTTCTAAGGACCTTTTTATTACTTTTGGATATGCCGATCTTGCTTTCACATGGTCATCCAAATGTCAAAATGTCGTAAAGGAGCCATGGGAACGAGGATGGCATTTATATATCATAATACTGGACTTGGTAGATTTGGTTATGCGATTTTGATCGGATGATACGTCAGAAAAGAGAACCAGTACTCTGCATTTGCAGTGCAATGCCTTATTGGACAAAAAATGTTGGACACAAGTGACGAAACTTTGCGGAGGTGTCGACAATTTTGTGCAATGAAAACGTTTGGCTACTCAAATTTTTCATTATTTTAAAACGTTATAAGCTTGCGACTCGTGTGATTTTATAATTGAAATCAAGTATCTGAGAATCATTTTGCCCCTTTTATCGGTTTTTCAAAGATTCCAGGTTAAGTCGGGAAACAGGCAAAATTGTATTCTTTGAGAGGAGGCTGCCAATTAATGGAGTAAATCTTTCCTTGAGGAGAAGCAGGTTTTTTTTGCAGAACTGTTATCTTGCTATATGTCTGAACTACAAAATAAAAATATTCAAAGACTCAAACTGATGCCCAAACGGTGTTGTCATATGGATTATTTTTTTCTGGTTTACTAAACTTCTCATTAATACAGCTTTTTGATAGTGTCGATAAGATTTCAAAGTATTTTCTTTGAGAAGGAAGAACTATCCGTAAAGTATGCAACTTGCATGCCAAGACCATAAAACAAATACACGTACACTGAAGAGTGATTTTACCATTTTCCCGTGCTGGGAGTAATTTCTGTGTCAAAGAAGATGAAAAAGACATTAGATTATATTTGAGCTGTATAAGTAATAAATTCGGGGAACGTCTATCTGCTTAAAAAGCGAACAAAAAAAATAAAGCGTACGATACCTGAATTTCTCTTAACTTCTTTTTCCTATTCGTTTTTGCTTGTCTAGGAATGAAGAAAAGTCTTAGAACAAGCTGATTGTCATCAAATCATGTTACTGTAGATACATTTAAATGAGAAAAACCGACCGATGGGTACACACAAAGTGTCTGAATCGCTAAATAAGATTAAGCAATTATGATAAAATATTAAAATTCTGACCAATACATCAAAAACTGGTCACGTACGCAAAAGAAAGTATCTCAATCGCTATATAAAATTACTCTAAGGATCCGAATAAACGAGGGGGCAGGGGTCTTAATAAACAGGGGGTTGGAAAATTTCGTAAAATATAATAAACGGAGGGCGTGTCGAATTTTTACTCTTTTGCTCAAAATTGGTTAATATATCGAAAGTAAAATTTTACGAAAGTTATTTGAATGGGGAATGGTTCAAGATAAAATCGTTATTTTATTTAGATGTTAGTATTAGATTTTTTGATAAAAATAAGCGGGGGGATGTTTATTCGGATCCTAAGTAAGCAATTAAGATATAATATCAAAATTCCGACAAGTACAAAACCTGGTCACGTACTCCTTGGTACCTAATAGACGCCCTCCCCTCTCCCACTGAATAGTTTTTGAATTTTTTTCCAGCCAGGATATTTTTATTTAAACCCCAAACACTCTTTGCAATATTGGATGAATATGACTTAAATGAAGCCAACACGGAAAATGAGGAATACTCTTTGAAATCCTCTTTTAATCTTGCTGTAAATAATGGATGAAAAGTTTGATCAGGAGCAAACTTCATCCAACATCGTCCGAAACAATTTTTTTCTTCTTTTTTCTTTTTTTTGAAAAATTTGAAACCTCTCAAATGCATTCAACATTTCATCGCAAATTTTCGATGTTGCATGGATGAAATGTTGGATGCATTTGCACCCACCTTAACGAACAAGCATCAAAAATTATTTACGTAACTCTTAGGCACTTCATGTTATTTAAAAGCTGTCTTCCGCGGAAACCTTTCCTACTAATTGTAGATATTTCGAGAAGCAAACCAATGTTTTGCTATTGGATGCGACATAAAAACTCATGAAAATGCTTAACATCATAAAAAAAGTACAAAGATCATTGCTGACGAGTGATGAAACATTGGGAAATCGCAAACTGACCGACAGTCTAGAAAACAATATTAATTTTCGGGATAGATACCTATATTGGCTCAACGGTGTGAAATCAAAAAATTTGCTTTGGTGATGAGAGATTTTGTTTAATGTAAATTGCAGGTTATGCACAAAAAATATTTAATTTGAAGAGAGATAACAAATTACGGCGGGTGGAGCATGACTGCTGTAAAAATGACCAAGCCCTCTTTTCCCGTCACAAGTTCATAATGTTCAAACGTCTTAAAGATGAGAAGTTAAATTAGTATTTTTCATCTTTATGCCTTTTCAGAAGAAAATTTCATAAATTTTCATCAGATTGTTACACGATTTTGTATCTTTTCCTGCTTTTCCGCTGTTAACCCTATTATACCCGGGAGGGAGGGGGTCTTTTTTTTGCCCGCGGCCGAATTTTATTTTAATATCTCCAAAAATAGTAACGCTATGCCTTTAAATCTTTGCAACAATTAACAAAAACTTGTCAAGCACATATTCTGAAAATTTGAAGTAATCTCAATTATGTCATTAATTATGCGCAATTATGTAACACAAGGTGTCAATTTACAACCTTTTCCAATACAAAATGATCAGAAACTCAATTACTAATATCTTTTGATGAGGTAAAGATATTAACTTGAAACTTTCACAGGATGTTCAGTTCTATAAAAGAATCATGTTGAATATAAAGAAAGTCGTTATAACGTCATCATTTCAAAATGGCGGTGGGGCCATTTTGTGGCGGTTTTGGCGTCCAGTAGTGCCTCAAGACAATTTTATGGAAATTTGATGGCATACTGACGAAAGGTCTTTAATTTGATTTTCAGAAAATCAAAACAGAATCGAAAAATTTAAATTTGTGTTGGAGATATAGCTCTGTAAAAAAAGGTATCTATTTTAAGAAAATAGACATTTGTCATGACATCATAAAGTAACCATAGCAACTAATGTTTATTCAGCATGATTTTTGTAGTATTCTTATTAAAGGCTACCTCCAAACCAAATTTCAAGTTTCTAGCATAAGGCAATCTGGAGTTATGGCCGCGGGGAAAAAAAGCAGGCC
>JAUBWS010085587.1:0-12063 GCA_032270445.1 Darlingtonia californica | reverse complement strand
CCCCCCCCCCCCCCCCCCCCCCCCCCCCCCCCCCCCCCCCCCCCCCCCCCCCCCCCCCCCCCCCCCCCCCCCGCGAGAGCGCGGAAATTGGTAATTTGGCTTTTTATCTAGTTGTTACAGTCAAAGGGTAGGATTATCCATAGCATTTCACACATTATTAACCTATTTTAAGCTAGTTAGTAACCGTTTTGCAAATTACAAATTTGTGTATTTCAGAAAGAGTCCAACAGCCTCGATGCCAGGAAGCAACAGAGAAGGGAAAGCACATAGAGAAAGGTCCTATTTCGTATTATTCGAGTTTTCTATAGAAATGCTTGTTACAAGTGTTTGATTAAGCAAGCAAAATTTTGTCTCGATTTGTCGTTCTTCCAAAAACTTATAACAAGCGTTTCTATAGAAAACTCGAATAAGGAGAAATAGGACCTTTCTCATACTCAGAGGGTTCCTCTCCCACACTCAGAATCCATCTTTACTTGTGAGGCCCCTCCAGGAAAGTTTGCGTTCGGGGCTGGAGTCTACATATTTTAAGGCTTGTTTTACCAAGGTTCAGAGAAAATAAAGAAGACTTTTTTTCATAAAATTCCTGACATCCTTTCTTCTAATATTTCAAATCTTTGTCAAAATAAATAAATAATAATTTTTTATATATTCTTTAGTATCTAAATAAAAATTGTATAATGACCATATAAACAATTACGTAATACCATAATTTACTCAAGGAACAAACAACATTTACGATATCGATTTTGCAGGCCCGCTAAGCGGGAGCTTAATGAAAACATGTCACAACTTAGAGTTTTTCCGCATTTGTATCAAAAACTGACCTTCAAAGATTTGTCAATTTGTCTTGCAATAAAATGAACGAAAAACGAAACTTAACATTTGAAATATTTGACGCCACCAAGCACACAGCGTAAAATATCGAAGTCGCTACAACGTCGCATAAAAAACGCCGTCGTTTCAAACACGTGACTTGGTTACCATGCTAATCTCATTTAGCTTTAAGGCATGCTGTATGCTTGGTGGGTTTTTTCTCTTTTCTTAAATTAGCATAATATTATGGGTCAGCCCCGATTGACGTCTTTTGAACGTCGTTAAATCTGCATTGTGTGTGATCTCAACTTAATTAGGGGAACTCACCCATTTGGCAAAATTAATAAACCCTATGTGGAGGAGAGTTTTTCTTTTAAAACGGAACCCAATCCTCGTACCGTTGTAATAGAAAACACTCCCCCACATGGCGTTTTCACGATTTTGCCCACTTAGCAGTAACAATGTCGTATCCAGAGGAAGGTCTTGGTTACAGGAGGAGGGAAATTCATTGTGGTTTTCACTTTTTTTTTTATATTCTATACCCATTTCTGGGTGAAATGCATCAATTTGAAGAGCTTTTAGGTTTTCACTATTTCTCATTAAAAGACCATTTTGAGGCAAACAAAAATGACATTCAGTTACTCTCCTTTGTCTTTTTGGCTTACGTGAAAGTGAAAATCTAGATACGCTTGTAGAAAATAGCAAATATTAAATTTAATAAAAAAGGTATTTGGTGCTAAACTAAAGTTTTATTAGCATCATCGCCAAATAAATAGCCTTGATCACCATACTCGCTTACTGCTGTCCTTTTTATCTGTTTATTATTGCTCGCATCTGGAGGAGAGTTTCTATACATGTGCGCGTAGAACGCACGCTTTTCATCTTCGCTAAAGCGCACGCTCCGCGAGCGTTGACATTTTTTCGAAGGTAACAGTTCTGATTTGTCGTTTATTGAATCAATCTCTGTGATTTCTGTGTTTATATCACTTTCTTTGCTGCTCGAACGTGATGTCGAGGAAGATGAAGAATTAGATTTCATCGCTGACGACGAATTCGTCGAGTCTTGGTGGTGGAAGTATAACTCACCACTATGCAGTCTCTGCCTACTTGTACTCATTTCTAAAATCTTTTGTTTTAACGGAGATATTCCATCATTCTTATCCCCAACATCTCTGCTATTACTTCCGTAATTTTTGGAAAAGACGATGTCGTGGTGCTGGTTGAGTGGATATTGTAGTTTCGGCTGCTGTTGCGAGGGAGTAGGAATCTTGCCGGTTGATTTTGCTACGCTTGCTTCGCTGCTATTGCTGAGATGCTGTGATTCGGTGCTGAGTCTCTTCGGGTGTTGAGCTAGGTCCTTCTTAATTTTCAGTATAGTTCGCTTTGGAGGCTCCGGTGGAATCATCGACTTTAACGGGTCAATATCAACCGTCTCATGCTGGTAGTATCGACTTGGGTCGATAGTGCTAACGGAGCTGTCTGAACAGGAAACGGGGAACGCTGTTGACATTCCTCGTTTCAGTGACAGCATTACATCATCTACACCTAGAGAAATATCGTTAGATAACTGAAAACTGTTTTTGTTGTTGTTTCTATGGCTACCTAACTCTCCATCCTTATAGATTTCCACGATTTGAGGTTTGGCTTTGTTTTCGTAATAGCAGCAACATAATCGTCTCTTCAATATCAAGATCAATAGTAGAAGACTGATCAACAGGACGACAGCAATGATGATTCCGTACAAAAGTTTGGTGTCTATCAATACAAAGTTCTTTGATTTAGTTTCGCTTTCTTTAATGTCTGTCTGGTTGGAGTATGGAGTAGTTGGTCTCTCGATATGTCCCAGAAGATCACTGCATTCCAAGTTTCCGATTCTAAACGACGATCTCGGATTGGTTCTTTGGATGCTAACTCGTATTTTGGAGATTGGTAGGTCGTCCTTTTCGCTTATGTAACCATCATCGTAATGGAAATTCCGATCCCTGATGTCGCAGTTACACAACACATCAGGTGACAAACAGTTTCCGTCTAAGCCACACCGACAAGAATGACGATTTGCTGTCTTTTTATCACCGTGCCAGTATTTTTGAGGGAAACCTTTACGAGAATACCAACGGATACCTAGATTGGATGCGCGTTCCGTTTTGTAAGAGTTTAGCAAAGACGAACCTATACAATCGTATCGCACGGACTGCCGACATGTTTGGCTGCTGGCGATTAAATCGGCGATCTGTTGCTTGGTCGCAGCATATGTAAGTTGGTGGTAGTAATAATCGCTGTCGTAGCTCTTGCTGTTGAAGACAGACTGGGGATTGCTATTAGATTTGATAACTGTCTTTGGTCCTTCTTTGTTTATCATGTCACAATATACTTTGAACGCTCTCGATGCCCCGGGTTTGATCGTAAATATACCGTTTTCTCTATATCCCATTTTATAATATTCCGTACAAGATCTTTTGTATTTTGATGCATGTTCTTGCTGACAGTATTTCCCTGTGTGTCCAGTGCCTTCACAATTGCAAGTAGCCGTTGTTGGTGTTTGAACACACCGCCCTTTGTTATGGCATGGTTTACTCGGTAAGCAAAAATCCTTCATTGCACACATTCTCCCTTCGTATTTGACGTTTAGGTCTAGGTTCATGATTTTGTTTATTGAAGTCAAGTCATTTCCTAAATACATATCCTTGATGCACCCTACGAAGTGATTCTTCCTACTGTCCGCACCGCCGATGACGATTTTATAAGGAAAAGAAAGTACCTTGGTTTTATTAAAAGAATAGGTGGTCGTCGTATTATCAACAGCAAATTTTATGTGATCTGGTGTTATCTCAACACGAATTCGTCGCCATACACCGTTGTCATTATTCTCATCAAAATGCGTGATGGTAATAGAGTCATTTTTGGTTAAATTGACTGTCAATTTTAACCGATTATCGTGCAGATTCAGTGACATCAAAGAATTCTTAGCTGGCGATTTGCTGACCATCAGATTTCCGTTCTGAAGATAAGTGCGGTAGTAAAAGTCTGTTTGAAACATATTTCTGTTTACATGCGAATACACCTCTAGCTTGTCATTTTGTGATGTGAATGATTTTAAGAACTTCGGATCTGTTTCCAAGCAACCGGTGACGTAATTGCCGTGAAAGGTAATCTCGGATTTCTTTGATTTCAAGGCAGCCTCTGAAAGATCCAAATGCTCTTTGTTGAATGTAAGAACATTGATGCAGCCGCGGAAATTGGTTTTCGATAGCAAGATGTCACGTGTCTGAGGGCGTAGGGTTACAGGTAGTCCAGCATAGTACGTCATTTCATCAAGATCATAGCGTAAATCCTTAGCCGTTGATCGGACCTCTGTAGCGTTGGATTGGCCTTCTGGTAAGGTGTAAGTGTAGAGTTTGGTAGTTTCACCGATTTCAACGTTGACTTGATGATATTTACCGTCAGCGTAGTTTATACCATATATGATTTCAATCGGTTTACTTGTTCTCGACATGCCATCGCTGTTCGCAATATACCTGAAACATAAAAAAAAAATTGAATTTTTATTCGTGACGTTTTTATTTGTTCCTGATGCTCATCACCCTACATCCTCTAACAATGTTCTATAAAAATGAGGTAAAATTTTTGTTTTCATTCAAAAGTTTTGTCCGATAAGATGCAGTATTTTGTTTACAGTATGATGGACGTTTGTTAGGTAGCCAGTGCTTCTCCAAGTTAGAAACAGTATTTCGAAATGGACTCCATTACGCTCATCTATTCGTGCATGAGCTAGATGCACAGAATTGTGAGCCTCCAGTTCGAATGAGTGCATAACACAGCGTGCACTACGTCCGAGTATGGGTCCCGTATATTGCCGTATACGGACTAATTTCTTCCATATACATGTTTTTTTTATAAGCATGACGTTTATAAGCATATCTAAGCTCAAGTTTGGTCAAGAACTAAGCATACCTCAAGCATTTTGTTGAGACTTGCAAAGTACGATATTTTCGCAATTTTTACCATTTTTCAGGTTGTTTGTAAAAAATTAGCAAAAACATTGGTCCAAGTGTAAGCATACTGGAAGCATATTTTGGGCTTGAGCAGCTAATTTTCATAAGCATGTCCCAGGCTGTTTCCGAAATTTCAATTGCTTATAAAAAAAAAACATGTAAGAAATTAGTCTATATAGGGTAATATACGGGACGGTATTCGGTAGAATTTTTGGCCGTGTAAGGGTTAGGCGGTCTATCTCAGAATGGTGTTTCTGATTTGGCATAATTTTATGTAAATCTTTATTAAGGGAATGGGATGTACTTGTTAGTCATTAATCCTTACTATCGATATTAATAACTTAAGAAACGAAGTAATATTTATTAATTTCAAGTTTAAAGTGACTCAAAATTCCTTTTTATATTCCATCTTCCCATTTAATTTTAAATACATTGATTTAACTAGAATTAAAGATTTATCAAGCCAGAATTAGTCATTGACCGCAAATTTGGGATAATTAAACAAACCTAAATGGAATATTTTTAAAGCGATTTTATATTGCACTTGATATAAGCAACAGATTTATTTTTTTGCCCCCAGTAACCAACAAAAAACCTGGGATTAAATGCAATATTAAACAATAATTTTTAATCCATATCTTTTTATCAATTATTTTCTATTTTTTGGTATATATTGATTTTGTTTCATGTTTTAGTTTGTGTTTTTTGCGTTTTACAAGCATGCTTTATTATGAACACTCCTATTTAACACTTTCCAATCGCTTTCTATTTCATTCTGAAATATATATATAGTTCTCCTTGTATAGTCCCAGTATGCCTGGACGCCGTTTAGAACGCGCTCTTACTTCAATAGAGATCGCTATATTGTATTTAGTAAAATGGAAAAAGAAAAATTCTTTTCAGTTGATATTCTCTTTGTTTTTTTTCCTTTATTTTACTACATTCCCGTTAGTATAGTAATTCTCATAATTCTTCCTCATTTGCTCTATTATCATTTTACATCAAAGCGATATTTCTTTTTCTAATTTCTTCGTTATTTTTTCTCTTTATGTATCTTATCAAAATTTTATCCTCACAAAAAAAGAATGCGATTTTAATGAATAGATGATGAACTTTATATATCCAAAATTCCTTTGCACACACAGTTCACCTGCTATGTCATATTTTTTCCCCATTTTTCGGAGCTTTCCCAATTTTTCGTGGCGATCATTATCTCTTATTTACTATTACTTTATTTCTCAATTCACCCTCTTTCTTTCGTTTCCCTCTGAAGAGCTTGAAAATAAAATCCCCCTTTCCATTCACCTTATCGCGAAAGTTTACAAAAGATTTCGCTAATAGTTGAAAATTAAAAATGAACCCCGCATTCCATTCACCTTATCGTAAACAGTTCACAACAGATTTTGTTATTTATTTGAAGCTCACGAGGTTTGATTTGATCTTAATCGTGCCACAGTGTGTCTGAGTTTCTTTATATCAAGTCAAATCGGACGTTAAAATCATAATCAAAATTTTACAATAAGTTCAAGTCTATCTGAATGAAAACATATATAAAATAAGCAACTGATTGCATCGCTCAGTGAGGGTTTTCGTAATGAATTTTTGCAAAACTTTTCTCAATGGTCGAAATAATGAGCCAAAATTTCGAAAAATGTTGACAAAAAGTCCCTTCTTCACGGTGAGACAAAATCCTATAATGGTTGTTTTAGGGGCAATAATTCTCGTTGCTGTATTGCTTTAGTATATTATCAATTTGTCAAAAAAATGTTACAAAAATATAGATCTTGCCAGGAGATTCCCTCAAATTTAGGTAGTACCTAGTCGAGGGAGAACTACCTTAAGTGTTGGTTAGTTATAGCCAGCCTTTTGATCATAGGATAGGTCCAATGCTTTGCGAACCTAAAACCTCCACTCCACGACCGGCACATGTTAGTCGGTTTCTAGGCGCAGTACCCCCTCCCCTCTTTGATCCTTCTGGTTGTATATTAGGTCATGGAATGGTTGAAAGAAGTTAATCCTTAAGTAAACGGAAAAAAGCCTTGTAATGTATCATTGGTACAAATAATTCTTGCTATCTTTAATGAAATATGATATTTTCTAAAGCTTTACTTTTATTCTTTGTAATTTTATTGTAAGTAATTGTAAGTTTCAAATCTTTTACCCAAGTGTTTTGTTACCTGTAGCGCATTTTCGAATAAACAAAATGCAAAATATTCTAAATGAAACTTTTGCGATTGTTGCTAGGAAAGATGAACGAGAGGATAAGAATTTTTTAAATTATATCAAAATTCAAGTAAAAGCTAAAAGAAAATTATATTAAAATTCAAGTAGAAGCCAAACGAAATTTCACCCATCAAACATTCACAAATTTCTCCATTCAAACTAAACTGGCCTTTTTAACAAAGTTGATGTGGTGCAAATTAAGTGAAATTTTTGAAACAAAACATATTGCAGTAAAAGTTGAAGGGTTACTTTTGTATCTGTATCTTTGAATTTATCCTCTCCTAAAGTTTTTGAAATCAAAAAACTAAAAATACAGAAACATTTTTAAGAAAGGCTTGTTTAGGCATAACCGAATTTATACCGCTTATTTTTCGCCTTGTACAGTCCGTTAAGTTTGACGTAAACGGACCATAAGACTCTTTCTTTCTTTCATGCGTTTACCGCTTATACTATATTACCTATCTAAAATTTCAATTCTCCTCCTATTTTTATGTAATTCAAGTACTTGTCTAACGTTTTTGATACACATAATTCGTTACTGTTCTATTTGATTTCAACATATTATCCACTCTACCAATTTTAAAACGCGTAGTAGTTAACAGGTAATCAACTTTTATAATTTTGTGACAAGTTCAAAGGACCAAGAATTGTGTAAAAGTGTTAGAAATGATCTGAATTTTCAACATATTTGGAATCTTTTGATCTATTTCTTGAGTGGGTGTATTGGTCGCGGAGCTCCTAAGTCTCTTTATAGTGGACCCGGGACCGTAGCAAATCTGAAACTTTCATGAAAAATTAAATATCGCCGAGGGCTAAAGTACTCAAAAAATTCTCGTAAACTTTGAAAGAAAATCTTTTAAGAAAATCGAAAATCATCAGAGTTATGGCAAAAAGATACAAAAAGATTAACAGAAAATCAAAAAGTCGTAAATCGAAAATATCGTCAAATTAATGGCGAAAAATCTCAAAAACAATAAAAAAATTACAAAAAATTAAACGAAAAATTCAAAAATCACAAAAAATAAAAATTAGAAGCACTCTTGTAGGCTTTATTTTCAGTAGCTACTTTACCCCCCGGAATTTCTCCAAACTTTTCAATAGAGCAACCTTTCAAATGTCGGGAACGCTCCTTGGTGCTCTTCAAAGCAAGAGTCTTCATCCAAAATGAATTTGATGCCTTAAAGCCTGGCACTTAAAAGGTCAATGGTAACTACATCTCTCGAAACTCTAAATATTGCTTTCCCGTTTCAGCTAGCTACATATCGAAAGTCATATGACATATAGCGAAACTCTAATTTGAAAGCTCATTTACCGCACTTTTCTGTTGGACTTCTGGCATTCTATAAATTCGTTGAAATTAATTTTATAGACAGGGTATTCTGGTCGATTGGCTTCTCCAAACAATTGAGTTGATTGCCGTTCCCATAGGAGTAAGTACTCTGATAATACACTTCAAATCCCTTTGCAATCCCAATGGTCTATTAGGTTCAAGGTTGAAAAACTTGGCGGAAGTCTGCCTATGATGGGCCATATTTTGCAGTATATGATTTAAGACAAATTAAGTGATTTTAAGAGATAAACTTACAAAAATGTCGACAATTTCACGCCACTATTAATGAGAGCCGAATTTGGAAAGGCAGACAACCACCTGCGCTGGAGAACAAGATTTAAGAAAAGGGTCACTAAATATAGGTTAAATGTTCTCCTGCGCAGATGTTTGCCTGCCTTTTGATCCCGCTCTCACTTTCATTTTTCCTGGGTACCAGGAAAATAATGCTTAATCGGTGTACAAAAACAAGTATTTTACAAGCACCACAAGCTTTAGAATCGTCAAGGAATCGCGCTTACGGTGTCAAAAAATGCATTGATCAGGCTTACCTTAGTTTCCCACGAACCACCATGTGAAAATCCCGAACTTTTCCGATTTTCTGATTAACTTTCCCCGATTCTTCCCGAAATGTTTATAAAATTTTCCCGATTTTGGTAATTTTAGACTACTTAACTGTGTGAAATCACAACTTTCACATAGTCTCTATCCGCCCCTGATTGATCAGACTTACCTTAGTTTCCCACGAACCAGCTCCAATGCAATGTAATCTCCAGTAATCCCACTTGTATAAAACAGTAATCCTGACGAGATTGAAGTTTTGAAAATGATACTCAATTCACTTGTAATTCGGTAGGTCGGTCGTGCAATCAACGGTTTCTCTATATACTGGCTTCCATCCAAGGTAATTTCAATGTCTTCACTGGACGCAAGCACTAAGTGTAATCCAATATGAAAGAAAACGCCAAGCACCAACACTCTATGTCTAACATCCATGCTGGCTCTGGTCAAACTAATCTCTCCGAATTGTGCTGCGTAGGATTTGTTTAAAGGTTGCCGGGTATTGTTGATGTGGGCTGGTAACGAGGTTGGCTGATGACGACACAATAGCACATTCCAGTACTTTTTTATTGCATCGATTGTTCAGTCTTCATCATGGTTATTGAACAATATAAAACCATTAGACACAAATTCTTCTTGAGATAATTTATTCTATTGTACTTCTAATTTATATTTCGATGAACTTCGTGCACCTTTGTTCTACCTTGTTATCTAATTCATTCCCTTTACACTTTGGATTTTTTTCTTCGTATTCTTTTTATATTTCGTAATAGTTCTTTTTTATTCTTTTTTATTTATATATTTGAAACACCTATAATAAAATGAGAATTAGGTGATATATTAATAATAATTATTATAATTATACATTAAAATAACATAGCGATTAATAAGGAAAAAAAGCGATACATTGATGAGGTTCATGTTTTTCACACTTTTCAATAAGCTTGTATTAATTTATCTATCCAATATCTGTAAAAATTAAAGACAAAACTGTGAAAACAATTTTTAAAACGCCGCTTCTATTATGTGCGGTCGCGTGCCCCAAACCATTGAACAATGGACAAGATTCTGGGAATGGAAATTGTTTTTATATCTATATTAACATTATATATTATCTAGAATCTATATAAAAAAAACTTCATTTTTTCATTTTATCTTTTCCATTTATTGCGTTTGTAATATCATTTTAATTTGTAAAATCCCAAAGACTTGTTATTCCAATTGACTGGGGAGAAAGATTCTGCTGCCCTCTAACATCTGCACCCCAACCTCTCTATACAGCCTCATACCTTTTAAAAAATTTCATGAAAAACAAAAGCTAACGGGAACAAAATCAATAGGGGGAATCAAATAATACCAGGCTAAATGGGACGTATTATAGAAATTTTAAAGGGACCAAACAAAATAAAGTAAATAACAAATAGCAAATATTAGAATGAAATTTAAAGGGATTTTATTTAAAAGGATTGAGTACGTCATAAAGTTATTTATGAAATAGCATAAATAAAGTGTATTATAAAAAGAAAAGTAAAATTTAAATAGATCATGGTAGACCAAATGTTATATGGAGGATTTCCTCCTCCCAAAAAACCACAGGTCATACTGCAAACCTTCTGCCGTAGGTCGTTTTCAACCAGTACAATATGATAAAAAGCTGGATTCAAAGCTGCCACAATGCACGCTTTCGTCAAAGCATGTGGCCTCCAAGAAATGAACTTGGAAAGAGGAAAAACATACACGCGTTTTTTCTTTATAAGCAGTATTTTCTAGGCAACGCAAGCTTGAGGTTTGACTTCAAATTCTGATAAAACTCCGAAAGTCTTGGCACTAAAAAGCAAAAGGACTTATCTAAATTAACATTTTACGTACATAATCAATGACAATTGGGCTCAAACTTTATCAGTGAGCAGGGGCGGATACAGACTCTTCAAAACACAATGTGAAAATCCCGAATTTTTTCCGTTTTTCTAATTAAATTTCCCCGATTCTTCCCGAAATGTCTATAAAGTTTTCCCGATTTTGGTAATTTTAGACTACTCAACTGTGTGAAATCACAACTTTCACATAGTCTCTATCCGCCCCTGGTGAGCCTAAAATAGAATTTTAAAGTTACTTATAGAATAAGCGTGTAGTATGCTAGTCTAACTGGTATCTATGTTGACCCTCTTAAAAATAATATAGCGCAAGTGTACATATTATACTTTACGTGCGTAGGTCGCACAAATATGTAAGAAATTTTGATAGAGAAATAATGAATTTAAAATTTTAAGTATACCATTTGATACACAACACTCGTTTAAAGTTTAAAGTACAAACAAAATTGCAAAAATCATCATTTAACTTATATACCGGCTTGGATCCAATTGGCTTCTCTAATTTTATCCGGTTAAGTATCGGTAACTGGAGAAAAGTATTTTAATACATTTTTATACAAATTATTTCGGACTTTTGATTTTGAATGAAACTATTTTTGTCCGAAAATAAAAGTGTCCGTAATTTTTTAATCATACCTTTTTACTTTGTCACATACTGTAGAATTTTAAAGATATTGTCAGAAATGTTGGAAATGTTTGGTCCGAAATTTTCTACACAATAAGTAACCGACATAATAATTTCATATTTGTAGGATGAAATTTATTGGTGTCCCTAAAACTATAATGAAAACTGATGATAATTCCCTTGGACAACGCTTGAATGGTCCAACTCATATCTAGAGATAAGTTTCTATTTTAATAGACGATCAATAAGATCACACATTAAACAAGAGTTTTAAATCATGTAAGAATTGAAGGTTTGGCACTCAAAGTAAATCTCCCCCCTCCCCATGCATTGGTTTATCTAAAAGAATATAGAAGTAAGCAAAAGGAGAAATCATTGAAATATCATTTTTTTGCATCAAAATAATGCAATATGACATTCTTAATGATTTCTCCGGGTTTGTTCGACCTACCCTAGATACGCTACGTACTGTGTGGCCACTAAATTATGTTTAGCTTTCACTACCGTTTTGATGTTTATTGAACCTAAAGTTCTGTAATGAAGAAAAATGTAAAGCTGACCTGAAACTTTAAAAAAACAATGCTATTCTGTTCCTTCCGCGTTTTCAGTGTTCCTCATTTTTTACGCATCCATCACTTTTTGTTTTTG
>JAUBWS010085576.1:0-12065 GCA_032270445.1 Darlingtonia californica | reverse complement strand
TATTGAAAGTTAGTGAAATATTGAAGAAAGTTAAATCTTATTTCAGAAAACGGAAAAATCTCAGTCTTATTTTGAAACATTTGTTAATTCATTTCGAACTTCATTTACTTGAAAAACCCGAGTTCCCTCTATTTAGCTTTAGCCGCGCGTTCCTCGAGTAAAACTCGAGTTCATTATCTATTTTAGGTCTGCATACATTACGCGATAATGTTAAGGAACTCGAGAAACTCGAGTAGTTTGTGTTTTATTTTCACTTGAGTTACTCGAGAATGTCCGGTATTGTTTGTGCACGAAAAATTGGGGGTTGTCACGTCATTATATTACGCACATGAAAAACTTGAGAAAATTGGAATTTTTTAAATTGAACAATTTAATGAGTAATGTCAGCACAAACTCCAAACTTATTTTTTAAAGTTTCTTTGATTTTCTCCATAGCTCATTTTTATACAGTTTTTAGGTTATATTCATTAGACTTGCATTTTTCAGTTGAACATCTGTTGTAAGCATTGCAATCTTTGGCCCTTCAGTTTGACTATTTTTTCTCTTTTATGTTTATGTTATGTATTAAGTTGTTTAGGAGGATGCTTCGGAGGGAATTTTAAAAAACGTTTTTTTACTTTTCTGGGAGGGGGGGGGCTGAGACCCTCCAGGAAGCTCTGGGTGCACACAAGCTCTATGGCTTATTGTATACTTTATCCACCTAATCATAGTGTGTAAGGGAGTTCTAGGTCCCATCTTAAAAATCAACTCCCACCTATGGCACGCCAAAGTGGCATACAATACTACTGTTTGATTATAATACTACCAGTTCAATTACAATACTACCATTTTGATTTTAATACTATCATTTTGCTTATAATACTATAATTTCAATTGTAATACCTTATTCGTACTAATTTTCGCGCGGATTTAATTTCGCGATTTTCTATTGCTAAAAACAATAGGCTATTGTTATAAAACAATAGAAATCGCCAAAATTAGTACGTGCGAAAATTAGTACGAATAAGGTACTATCATTTCAATGTTAATTTGGATTATAACACTATTCTGATTATGATACTATATTGTCTCATCTGGCTGTCTTACCTCGTCTCACCAATCTCAGACTTGAATCCCCCAATTGAGTGCTTGTCTAGAGTTTGGATTTACAGTGGGTAGGGACATTGAGATAGACCAAGGTATGACGTAAAGGAGCCATAATAGTATATATTATAATTGAGTCATAGTATTATAATTGAGCGATAGTGTTATATTTGAGTGATAGTATTACTATTGAGTCATAGTAAATTGAAATTGTTGAAGTAGTATCATCATAATCGAAAAGATAATATCATAATCAAACTGGTAGTATTATAATCAAACTGGAATCCCCTACCTGGATTTAAATTGAGCAGGTCCCACCTACAAAACACATTCCCATCAATAAAATGGTAAACGCAAAATTCCCACCTGAAAAAGGTACTTTTCAAAATAACACAAACCATAAGTTTTTTCACCACTGTAAATAATTTAGTAATAACAATGTAACAAATGTAACAGCTATAAATAAGCCAAACATAAAGATACATAGGGTATAATCATGCTATGATAGGCATTTACGTTACATTTAAAAAGTGAAACCAAAAATTAAAAATATATTTGTTTCTAGGTGCAACTGTTGCTATGGATAAGTCTAGTTTAAAAAGTAAGTTTCGCTAGAAAAAAAATACACTACAGTACCAGCCCTTTTAATCCGGTGTCAAAGACACTGGCACGAAATCATTGAGGTAAATTTTTGCCACAAAATTGTAAAGGAAGACTTCATAGTGCTACTGAGCTCGAGATCGACAAAAAAACGACGTGTTACTTTAGTTCGACTCGGCATTTGTTAAAATTTACTTGACAACCTAGATAGGTTTTCAGGTCGCCATGCCATTCTGAGCGACTCTGTAGGTCGACATAAGAATTTTTTCGATCTCCAGATACAACAGACTCCCCCATTAAATGCTTTGTATAGGTGTAACAAAAATGAAATTTTTGTTTATAATTTTGTGTTTAAAAAGATTGAGGTTTTAAAAAACTTATAAAAAACACACAGTTGTCTCATCTTTTTATATTTGTGTTTCGATATCTGTTTAAAAAAAAATGTTTTTTTTCTTCATTTTACACGAATAGTCTTTTTAATTCAAATGACGTCAATACATGATCTTCACTTTAATTAATTAACGTATGTTGGGACGTATGCCAAGCTAAATTAAAAGGGCTGAGTACCAATGCTTCCTAAAGGAAAAAACAAAAAGTTACAATGCAATGGCTTCTAAAAATAAAAATAAGAATTATTCATTTTATTTATGATTATTTATCATTCAATGTTTCTGAAAGAAAAAATAAAATACAATACAATGTCTTCCTAGAGACATCTCCAAAGTTTAAAATTTTAAAATTTTAAAAAGTGTAAAATTTCACAAGTCCCACCTAAGATATTTCACCCCCATCTCAACTTGGCTATTATAATATAGACATGTCAGAAATTTTTTGCTGGAAGAATTTATTTTTGCAGATTTCGAAATTAAATTCCCATGAAAAACACTTTTTTCCCTGATCCTCAAAGATTAATTCCTGCGAAATCAATTTTCCCTCCTTATCGACGAAATTGAATTTACTTTGAAAATTTCCTGATCCACAAGAATGAATTCTAATTAAGAAAAGCAAACATTTTCCCCTGATTTTCCCCCTTTGGCACTCGACTGCAATTAAGTCTAGTATTTTCTGCAAGTTAATTGTGGGAAGTGCTTCCTCGCAGGAAGTGTTTTTTTCGCTGACTGGTAGTCCCTGGAAGTGTTTCCCACAAGTTAGAAGTTATGGTGAAGATTGCAGCGCATAACGAAACTTTTGAGGTATAGCTTCCTGGATTGTTGTTTTGGCAGGTGTTTTTCAAATAATGTTTGGTTGGTCGTTAACAGTCGGGTTTTGAAAATCAGACCTTTAAAATTAGCTTTCAAAGGGGGGACCAATGAAAATAAAAGGAGTGTAAAAAAGGAGTTTTAAAAAAGACACCACTTTTCTTATTCCCCAGACCATAAGAATTCCAAAAAGGTATGATTTTCCATTAGTTTTTAGGGTTTACCTAAAAGCTTTATTCAAGAAGATTTTGCCCCCAGACTAATGTATCAAATGGGCCACATAAATAGTTTCATTTCATTTAATGTTTTCAGCTAAACTATAACAATGCTTCGTTTGGCTCAAAGATCATCTGTCCTTGGACAAACTGCAAAGCTCATGGCTCAACATGAACGCTACATGTCAAAAGCAGTTGTCTTCAGTATGGGTGGTGCAATGCTTCCTGCTATGTCACCAGTTATCCAAAGATATGCTCGCGAAAACAACATGTCAGAAGCTGATTTAACAAATAAACTTTTTAAAGATGGAGATAAAGGTAAGGATCAGATTACAAACAATCAAACCATCATAACATTTTTGGGGATCAGATGGCTGAATTTTATTATTAGTTTACTTTATACCTTATGGGGAACTGATTTTCCCAGGTACAAATATTTGCAAGTCGAAAAAAAGTGCATTCTGAGGGTATTGATTTTTGCAAATGATCGATTGCATAAATTTCCGTGGGTATTAACTTAATTCCAGCTTCAATGAATGTAAAACTTCATTATGCTTGAACTTAATAAAATGTCACAGCGACGCATCATTTGTTATAGCTCTGATGAAGCAAATTGAACCAGCATTAGCATCAAAGTACGGAAGTGAAGACACAAATCTTGCTTATGTTGTTGCCGCTATTCAAGGTCTGCGTGCAGAAGGCTTGAAAACTGGTCTAGTTACAGAAACTCCTGGACTAAAGAGTGACTTATTCCCAATAAGTACAAGTCTTTTTGATGCTGTGAGTTGTAAAATTTTGTTCTTCATGTCATTAACTTTAAAATCTTTGCATTAGGAACAACTTTGTTGTAAGTGTGATGAGTTTATGAGTTGTTTACATAAGCTATTCTCTAAAACACAAACATGACCTTAAACAGACCAAAATAACCCAAGACACAGAAGCAAGTTTATTGCTTTTATTTGAAAATTCCCACTACCCAGTATTATCTTGGATAGGTCGCGCAAGCCAGGAGGAGAGTTGCTCCTGTAAGCGCGACACGCCATTGGTACCTACTAATTTTCGAAGCATATTTGGTCCCAAAGTCTCTAAATCATTATGTTTCAATAAGATTTGGTGCAGTGATCTGCAGTGAGCAAAGTAAGCGACACTTATAAGATCGTTGTACAGTGGACTCTCGTTAAGTGGTACCTTGGATAAGTGGGACTGCATACAAATCCCTATAACAACATTCCCTAACGGGGACTACTAGTTTTTGTCCCTTCATAGCATATTTAATACAAAACACTTCGGGTAACTGGGACATTCGCCAAGGGGAACATTTTTTATTTCTTCTCAGTATGTTTTTGCTTTGTCCCCTCAAAGTCCCATATATCGAGAGTATACTGTATCACTTTTGATTTTTGGGTATTCTTAGATAAATGTAGGTCGTTTCAAGTTGTTCCCGTTCTTTTTAGGGTCGCTTTGTAAAAAAAAAATTTTCCTGAACTTTATACTTTTCTCCTATCATTATTCAGCCGAGTAAACAAATTAAAATCTGTGAAAGTTCTGGTCAATTATCAATAATTTGATCGAAAAACTGAGATTTCCTTCATATCATGGTGTGCGTCCACAAAAATTAATTAAAATTCGCAAACTTCATCCGGTATCTGTATTAAGACACGAAGTTTTTTATCTTGATAAGATTGAGTTCCTACAAGGAGTAATTTCTTCAAGTGGAAGGCCTAGGGAAGAGGAGTCAGTTTTACGGCTAAAAGTTTATGCTGACCCAATTTCTTTATTTTAGGTCTCACCTACTTTAAAGGGAGACTTGATGGATAAACTGAAGGTTGACTCCAGTGATGTCATTTACTTGGACAATATTGATGCTAACCTTAAAGCAGCACACGGACTTGGGATGACAACTGTAAAGGTTTGTAATATAAATCCTTATGTTTCGAGTAAAACAAGCTATTCTTAGCATTTTCAGAGTTTCTTCATCCAACAAGTCCAGTGCAGAGAATTAGAGAAACTTTTCATAAAGTCGAAATAATAGCAATTCATTGA
This sequence comes from Darlingtonia californica, assembly GCA_032270445.1. Taxonomy (NCBI): domain Eukaryota; kingdom Viridiplantae; phylum Streptophyta; class Magnoliopsida; order Ericales; family Sarraceniaceae; genus Darlingtonia; species Darlingtonia californica. The sequence continues at coordinate 6,925 of JAUBWS010085576.1, read as the reverse complement.
CTAGTTTCCCAAAATTGCGGTGATTGTTAGTTGTAAAAATTCAAGGAACGACGCCACCAATTTTATTCAACAAATTCATTTGGGATGTATTTTTTCCTTACACAAAGAATGCCAAAAATGGCAAGAAGAGGTGGGATGGAAATTTTGCCACTGGAAGGGTTTGGATCGCAAGAACGGGTGGGGTGGTTTAAAAAGGGGTGGGATCCATCTTCCGAACCTTTGTGTCTTAGTGAATGGACTTAAAATTCTTTAAAAACATAAGTTTTGATTTGCTATATAATCATTTATGTTTTTTTACTCCTTCCCATTTTAGCTAATTTGATTTTAGTAATTAGCTTGGTTTTTACCCATTTTTTCACAAGCCAAATGTCTGTATTTTGATGGTCAATAATCCCTACAGTTAATCTGGTGATTAAGCTTAAAGAGGAGTGGGGGCTGAGTCAAGGGACAGTATAATTATGTACATTAACATTAAAACCACCACTAATCTGTAACATCTTACTGGGGGATCGGTCCAGCCTGATTAACTGGGGTGGGGGGCAGAAGGTCAACATATATCTTAGGACAGGATGACGATGCCAGAAAAGCAGAATTCAAAATGGGTGCAAAAAGTTCAGCTAAATTGCAGCTTTGAATCACAGAAACGTACAACTCGTGTCAAGTTAGTACACGTAGATGTAGTAGATTTAGCCAAAAAATAAGAACTAACTCCGAGGCTCACATTCTATGTGAATAAAAATTAAGAACAGTCCGCGCTGGATTTTCTTGCAAAAAAGAACAATTTACATACTTTAATTCTCCACTCAGCTCGCTTTTACTGTTAATAAAAGACTTTTTAGTGTTTTTGATGTATTGTCTTTAAATTAATGTTAACCAAAAACTAATAGTTCAAAAAGCAAGAACAATCGAGGTTGAATCAAAAAATGTGTTCTTAAGTGAGTCATCTATTAAGAAAGAATAAAAACATTTGAGCCTGAAAAATTCCAAAAAGAACAACCAGCTTCAACCTGAAATTTACTGGTTCTTATAAAAAAGAAGAAGCGTGTAATGGCTGATGTAGTCTCTCCGTTTCGGAGTTTTCTTGTCCTGCACTTGGTCTATCGACAGACGTTCAAAGGCCGGGAATTTGGGAGCCTGGAAACTATGAAACATGAACTTCGATTGTTATGAATAATCTACGCTGATTGGTTGGCAATATTTTTTGGGTGAAATTACGAAATTTGTTTTTAACGCCAAAGAGCTCATTAAAAGTATATTTTAATAACCGATCTGCCAAGAGGAAGCAATTCAGGCCTAGTGTTAGGGCTATGTCTCACATTTTATTTATCACCAAATGATTTGTTTAGAAATTTAGAATGATTTTAGGCGAAACTGTGGTAATATATTAGGCTGAAATTTTCTAGAACCCCCGCTGGGGGGGGGGGGGGATGAGGGGGGCTTAAAGCGCCAAGACCTCCTGCTCAAAAGAAATTCTCGCTCGCCCGACCTTTGCATTAAGCCCCCTCAAAATTTGTTTAGTAAATTACACCGTACTTTACGATTTTGACATACTGCATTTTAACGTGTGCTGATAGACTAGGTCGCTTCTAGTCCGAAGTGGTATTCTTTATAGACTATAGCTGATGTAATCCCGTACTATCGTTTTAGGTGGAAGATGTAGAAGCTGCTCTTCGCGAATTGGAAGCTCATCTTAAAGTACCATTAAAGGAATTCATCCCTGGATTTTCATGGATTTATTACGATGGTGCAAACAATCCACACAAATCTACAAAAGAAAATCTGCTGTACTATTTCCTCTGTATCTACATTTTCATGGTAGCAGGTCACATGACTTGTAAGCACATTCTCAAAATCGATGGAAACTTCCAACATTGATGTTAGAAATTCAATTAAAAATTTTTTTTAATTTATGTATGTACATACGAATCAGTTGGTCAAGTTTAAAGGATAGAAACTGCAATATGTTTGTTATTTTGTTTCATTTCTTCTACCACTGCAATTTCTGACTCTCGGTCTCATTTTATTATTGATGAATATTTCAATAATCCGGACTCGGAATTATTTGAATTCCGTCATTGGGGTAGACTAGTGACTAATCTATCATTGGGGTATTTAAGTTGAATGAATTTGTATTTGAATCATTCCGACACATTTTTAATCGACTTTCATTTCCTGCCGATGAAAATTATGAACAGATGAATTGAAAAATGGGATAAGGGTCCTTCAAGTTTGTAAAATCCAGCTGTTCTGAAAGATATTATTGAAAAGTACCTGCCTTATCGGTGAAAGAATTCGTCGGTGACGCAAATGACGCAAATCAAATTGTTGGTACATAGTAAGGCAAAAAAAAAAATGCTGTCATATACTTCAGGCTCGCAAGTTATCTCTGATGATCTAAAATCATATGGATATAAATTCACGTCTCGTGCTTAAAAATGTTACGATTATTTTCAAGTTTGGTTTTGCCAATATTTCTTCATCAACTTTTAATAGTTTTCACGAAACGAAATACAGGGTGGCGCGCAAAAAAACCAACCGAGATTTTGATGATTTCTCACGTTAAAAATATTATGGTTAGAGATATGATTTTTCAATAATTTTATAGCAAATTTTTCAAGCTTTCTAAAAATATATGTTGCGCGTTTCTAGGATAAATATCTTTTTAAATTAAGGTTATTCATGATTTTCGTTGGCACATCATATTTTGCCACTCAGTACGGGAATATGGGAATAAACTAATGATTCACATAAAAGAGTCGATAATGAAATATAGCTAATATACCCCCGCATCAGGCTACATCTAAAAGTTACGACTAAACAGGCTAAACTTTGGAAAATATTACAGACGTTAGCATAGAACAACCTACCCAGGCAAACGCATGCTCCCATGCTTCTGACTTAAAATACCATGAGGAAATTAATTTTCGCGGACTTTTTTTCTCAATATTTCGCTGAAAAAATGGAATTCATTTTCGCGGAGTCGTTGGTGAAGGAAATTTTGTGGACACAAGGCAAGTCAAAATTTGTCCCTTTCAAGGTGGTACCTACCTCATGTCTGGTCTAGCATGAATGACATTTTTTATAAGTTTTGTTCAGTGTTTTGAATGAAATTTATCAGATTTGGTAAAAACCTAGACTTAAAGATTTTTAGAATTTTGCGAACACTAACTTTCGCAGAAAAAGCCAAACTTCGCGAAAACTAATCCCATTAAGGTATGTCGGAACAAAAGTTAATGTCTGATAAGCTTTCTTTCGATAAATCTGAAAAGATATTCATAGAAGATTCAAAGAAGTTAAAACACGGTGAAAATGAAGAATTGAACGATTTTTTCAGAATACATTTAAAAAAAAGTTACTGTTCGTTTTTTTCCGAGATTTCATAAAGTTTGAAATAAGACAATTCACAAAGTTTTCACGTGACGCAAAGCTTATTATATTTCCCCGAGGTTTTATGGCTATCATCATACAGTTGTATAGATTTAGTTCAAATTGACGTTTTATCAACATTCGCCATAGACTATTCTATAGTCTAAGTTAACACTCTAAGGCAAAAAATAACTCGCAACGGGAGTTGAGCTTGGAAAAGAGGCAAACTTATCTCGTTTTCTTCCCGTAATGAATTCCCGTTCCCGCGCGACAAGCCTACATCGCCAGCGCGCTTACGGCTTTTTCTTATACGGACTATGAAATAGTCTATATTCGTCAACGATTATTACGTACGGCTTTTATTGTTCCCGAAGATTTTATTTATTTATTTATTTATGGCTTTTATCGCTGTCGTTTAGTTGGAGATGGCACTAAAGCAGAACATCCATACCCATTGTGATCTGAACTTAGAATAAAACTATATTGACCCAAACATAAATTCATGCAATCAAAGAATTCACTCTTCATATCTGAGTTTTTCATAATCGAACATAAAGTAAGCCAATTTCAAGCAATGAATAAACTGCACACATAATACTGAAGGTCCTTAAATGCATGTATTCATAAAATGTATTTGACTGTTTTAACGGTCGATTCCAAGTAAAATTTGTCTTAACAACAACTTCAATTGATGTCTGATTAATGTTTACTTCGTTAGAAAGAAGTCTTAATTAATTTCTTTCCCAACAACTGGTAGGTTTCCCACACTCTGTGGACCTTCATCAGAATAATCTGAGGAAGTTTATGTCTCATCGTTCATAAGAATGATTAGATTTAGTTAGATAAAAACGCAGTACAAGTTTCTGCTTTCAGCAAAGTTATAAGGTCGTTCAGGGAAAGTCACAAAAAATATCCATTTCACAGCGGGAGAATACTTTTTTATGGAAATGGCACTCACTATTAGGTTTGTTTGAAATTAGGTGCCATTGCAGCAGAAACAAGCTCTTTTCCTGGTATATCCGCCTTAAATATACGACGGATGACATACACACAACGGATAACAACAACGCGATCAACCGGAAAAAGTACAACACGGGTATCCTGATCTTTAAAAAATACGGTGGCCGAGAAGTGCAGAAAATATTTGAATTTTTCCGGAGGGTTTTGGCTAATCTGAATGCCATGTGTCTAATTCTACCTTATCTAAGAATGAAAAAATCATTCCAATATTGAGAACCAGATCAAAGGAAATTAAACGGTAAACGTACGTAATCCCATCTAGTGTTTGGCATGAATCAACTTCGATCCAGGGCGCTTTTCCTCTCCACGGCCGTGCAGCAGAATTTAAACAAGCGGCGCCGTGGGGTCCTTTGGGCCCAAGAAATCGAGGTAGAGGAAAAGACTTATTTTTTCAGAGCGTTAAGCGAAAAATCAATAGCACGAAAAAATTTAGCCGTGGGGTCGAGGTTGGGCATGAATAACTTACATACATTTAGCTGACTTAGCATTTCATGCCAATTTCGGCATTTTTTGCTGATTTAGTAAAATTTCATACATACAATTTCAGACGTAGAAAAAAACGTAGAACCATAGACGTAGAAAAAAACACCAACTGCTGATCAACAAGATAAATGTCTTCTTTCACAAATATTTCTTCTACTATCTGTATTTTTTTTGCAATAAAAAATGACCAAAAATATGAAAGTTTTTCAATCCCTGGACGTCAGCTAGAAAAAGCGTTCGTATCGTTGCAGCTGACGTCGTTACATTGTTCTAATCTGAGTATTGCAATTTTCTTTGCATTTTGAGACCTTAATTATTGCGGTTTTGTGCAAAAGTCGCAATAGTTTATGTCCTTAAGGTATATCTACCTCTATTTGATAGTTCTCTTTAAGCTCTGTCTACTGAAGTCAGTGAAAATTTCTGAAAAACGATGTTAAAAAGTGATGACATGAGCAGTAGTTTCAGGCAACTATCTAGAGAGGCTTTTTTTACAGATAGACCCATTTTCTTAATCTACTCTTTGAGCCCAATAAGCTGGTGTAGTTTGATTTTTTTATTTGAAGTGACCAATTTTTCGTTATCAAGGGGTCCCCTTATGAGTAATATCCCCTCTGAAAAATAGGGACTCCAATGGTATAGAGAAGGTCTGGGCAGTTTCGTCTTGATAAAAAGATTTTTTAGGTTAAGAAATAATTTCAGCCCAAGCGACTGGACTAATACCTTAATATGGGGATTAAATTTCGCAGTTTTCGCGAACTTTGTCCAAATAAAAATTAAAGTTTAAGTAACAATTCCTGCACATTAAAGTTTTCCGTGAGAATGTCTATCAAATTAGTTTGGAAAAACGACAAATCCAGACAAAAATTGCCTCAGCAGACCCAATAAAAAAATTGTCAGCTTGTTGTCAATTGTCGCGGAACTTAATTCATGTGAAATTTTTCAAAATAGTTAATTTGTGAAATACGATTTTTTTTCGCACTACTAAATCAAGTCCACGCAAAAATTAATCTTCTTTAGTAATACGTTTATAAGGAAAAATGAATTTCAATGAAATTTCCTAGATAGATCTTCATGTCTTCATGGTTTATGGCTCAAGCCATGTCCGTAAAAAGTAGTATATCAAAATAAGTTTTGGATGTTTTAAAACTAAAAATGCATCATTGGAATCCATACCAATCTATCTATCCAATGGTCAAAAATCTCAAATTTTAATGTTAAAAACTTGATGTGCTTTAAGATTTGACTTGTCATCGTACTGCTTTCTTTGAGTGATTGAAAAAGAAAGCTAAAAAATACAATAGTAAATCCTCTTTTGGGTCCAGGGTCAATATTCCGCGAGTCATAATGTACCTTAGAGGTTGTCCATTGAAAATAGAAAGAACGATTTTCTCAAAAACTTGCGAAGAACGAATTAATTCACGAAGACCGTAAGTCATTTCGTGAACACATGTGTCCATTGAAAGAATATTTTAAGCAAATATGCTTTCATTCTAAAGAAAATTGCTGTTGCTTCAGTTGTTTTAAGCAAAAGAAAAAGTGTAACCATAGGATATGGGTCCGAAGAAATATATAAGGATAAATCTTCAAAACCAAGCTCCCGGTCAACTTTGATGAGCCAAGCATTTCCAACTTGTCGTTTTTATCTTTGCACGATTCTTTGTTTAAACGTTTATATCTTCTGACACTCAGCCAAGTTTTCTTATTCTCTAATTTCAAGTGGAGCCTTCTTAACTATCTTATGAACCACATGCATACAAATATTGGCACACAACAAAAGACTCCACATAGAGTACCTTATTCGTACTAATTTTCGCGATTTTTTTATTTTCTATTGTTAAAAACAATAGGCTGTTGTTATAAAACAATAGAAATCGCGAAAATTTGTACGAATAAGGTATTAATTTTTCACTTGCAGCATCTTTCATAACAAAGGGGGTCATCCATTAATTACGTTCGCATAAAATCACCCATTTTCAGACCCCCCCCCCCCCTCCCCCTTGTTCGCATTCAAACAATAGAAGTTACGTCATAAAACAATACTTGTTCGCTTTTGGTT
>JAUBWS010085565.1:0-12066 GCA_032270445.1 Darlingtonia californica | reverse complement strand
CACCCCCCCCCCCCCCCCCCCCCCCGGGTAAGATAGGGTTAATATTGAACACTTTTAAACTTTATTGTGGTTTAGACTCTGTTTCAATTAAGACGATTGGTATCGTATCGTTGCGTAGCGTCTAAAAAAGCATATCGGCTTGGGGAAATTTTTCTATTTAAAACGTATCACTTCGGTATGAAAAACGCATCAGACAAATTTCACTACGCTTCGCTTCTGAAAGTGACATAACATCTATCGGACCTTGGAAACACTTCAAAAGACATGTTGTTTTAATTTTTTTATACGCAATCTCTTTTTCATGATCTGTTTTCTTCACAACAAACAAAAGTATTGATAAATAAAAGTAAGTTAATGGTACATTGCATTCAATTTTACAACGAAATGGTTGAATAATGTTCCCATTTTTTCGACGCAACGTTACGTTAAATCGTCTTAATTGAAAAGGAGTCTAACTTTTTTTTTGCGGGAAAGGCCTAACTCAACATTCAAAATATTGTAATGAGAATTCACAGAATTCCTTGAAAGGACAAAAGTCAAGCTTGATTTTGCTTTTACGTCTCTTTGACCGGCGAGCAAAATTCTAAACAGTTTTTTACTATAATTATTTTGTTCTACGGATGATGAAAATTCTGCATTTACTTGCATTGATAATCATGTTATAAAAAATCGGATGGTTTTGCTTCTCTTCTTGTATAACTTTGGGTTAATATTTTAATGCTTTCTAGTTTCCATGTCATATCACTTATTGCCAAATGTCTGATTGCATCTCGTAATTATGGTTCATCTCGTTCACTAATCACAATCTCCTTTGTAATCCTTAAAGCAATTGGTAAAATTTGAGATAAATATCTAAGACCGGAATAAAGGAAGGACAATTCATTTATTGTAGCATCGTAATTTATTTGTGATGGATCAACCTCATCGAAATGTTCATCTACAAATTCATTGTTATCAAATATCAGTTTTTTCAGTGATGACGATGGGGTTAAACGATGAAACAATCGGTATAATGAAAGTTGAGTCAGTTTGTTTTGAGATACATCAACAGTTTCCACGTGAACAAGTAAATCTAACAATGTCCGAAAAATTTCATCTGTTAATGAACAATGCTCGATCGAGATTTCACGTAAACTTATGTTTGTTGATATTTGTTTGTTGCAGTTCATGTTGAATTGTTCGAAATGTTCATCTACAAATCCATTGTTGCCTGTAAGATCAAGTTCTTGTAGTGATGGAGATGGAGTCAAACGTTGAAACAATCGGTGTAATGAAAGTTGAGTCAGTTTGTTTTCAGACACATCAACAGTTTCCACGTGAAGTAGTACATCTAACAATGACTGAAACATTTCATCTGTTAATGAACAACTGCTCAGATTGATTTCACGTAAACTTATGTTTGTTGATATTTGTTCGTTGCGGTTCATGTTGAATTGTTTAAAATGTTCATCTTCAAATTCATTGTATGTAAAATTAAGTTCTTGCAGTGATGACGTCGAGGTCAAACGTTGAAACAATCGGTGTAATGAAAGTTGAGTCAGTTTGTTTTGAGATACATCAACAATTTCCACGTGAACAAGTACATCTAACATTGTCCGAAAATTTTCATCTGTTAATGAACACCTAAGCAGCTTGATTTTAATAAAACTTTGGAAAACGAAAATTTGTTGAGGTAAAGACTGGATGTTTGTTTTAGCTGAAGGTATAGATAAAATGGAAAAATCAGGGAATTTGGCAAAACAATGGAAAATATGCATCAAATAATTATGATTGACCCATCCCTCAATCTCTAGTTCCTCTAAAACATTTTGACTCGTACAGAGTTGTTTAATTAACTGTTTGATTTTTTCATTATCATCGTCGTGAATTAAGTCATAACAATTTAATTTGAGATAAGTGCAGTGGCTCATACAGTCTAACATTGAAGTTGGATCCATGTTTTTTAAATCGTCGGGAAAGATTAACTCGACGCCATAAAATCGGATGTTTGGATACTCTTTTATGATTAAGCGTATTAAAAAGAAGATGCGAGTTCGTTTTCTATTTGAAATTTCCCCCATATCATCAAACTCCACATCTTCTAATGTCAAAAATCCACCGAAAAGACTTGTTTGGTTTTCAAATACTGCATCAACGATGAGAAAATTTGGGTTTAGTTCAAGTGTATAAGATGATGCCCAATCATCTCTTATGTCTTCGAGTATGTGTCGCTTGAACTTCTCTTTTATGGCCGGCAGTTGAAGAAGAGAAAACAAAATATAGTCTTTTGACTCCCCATAATTTCCACTACTGATTCCTTGAAGTCCAGCAGCAATTACTATTGATTCTCTCAAAATAGGATTCTGAAAGTCGATGACATTGTTTTCAAATAAAATGTGAAATGATGCAAATAGTTCTTGATATGTCAAGTGAAGAAATTGGTAAGTAATGATGTTAGATTCTCCTTTGTATGATTTCAATAGAAGACCCGTTTCCACTAACTCTTCTAAAATGTCACTTTCACGAGCTTCAAAAATGATCTCATTGGTTATTTATGTTTCATAGGAACATTTTGAAATTTCTCTGATATAGTTGGTTACTTCTTCGCTGTATTTTTCAATAAATTGTCCTAAACTTAACCTTTTACCATTCTTTTGATTTCGCAGAAATATCAAAACATTGTACAAAAGCAATTCTGTAGCTGTTAAAGGAGGTCTTGTAAATGGGTTATCTTTGAAAATATTGACAATTACTTCCAAGTACAACGGTATAGTGCTCAATTCTTTCATTACTTGGGAACTTTTGATTTTGTCAAGCACATTATCGGCGTCCTCGGATTTTTCAAATGCCTTGTATACATAATTGCTTACGTTTTCTTTATTAAAACGGCAGATTTGCACTGTTTTTGCTGGACGCTGAAAGATTTGCTTGTAAAACTCCTTTACAGGGATAATGACATGAGGTCTCCCTACCACCATACATCTTATCGTATTCATAAAACGAGAATTAAGAAGCTGTTTAACAAAGTTCACTACCGGTAAATGATTACATTCGTCAGTTATTGATGTGATATCTCTCAGCTCATCAATACCATCAATGATTATCATCACATTAAAATCGTTTTGTTGTAAAGCATCAAGATTAGGGATTTTAGGGAATAATTGTGCAAGTATATCATTAACTCCTGCATTGGACTTGAAATTTAACATGTTTAATTCCCGACACAAAATCGGAAGTAATAAATCAGTTTGAGTACCTCCATTTTCACTTTTGAAGAGTCGTCCTTCATACCATTCAGAAACCAGCTTTCGTACTAACATGGACTTGCCCACACCGGCAACACCTTGAACGAAAATACACTGTTCTTTCATCGATGCAACATCCTTATAAGAGATAAAGTCTTTTTGAACTTCCAAGTATTTCAAATGATATTGCCGATCCGATATAAGAGCTTTCTCGTCAACATATCGATCTTTGATTATGGCTAGGTCCACAAAAACGGTTTGGAAATCTTTTTCTTGAAACACGGTATTGCCTCGAGGATCCAACAATGGCTTGCAAATGGAAGTTTGAAGATATTTTTCTTTGACAAAGTCTCTGCAATCTTTAACTCTCATTGGCAAATCTGTAAATGTAGAAATAAAAAAAAATTAGACTTTATTTTTTCTTTCAAGTACTGACGACATAATTTCAATACTTTGATACCAAAAAATACTAATTGCATCGAAAAAATGACCAAAAATCAAATTAAAATTAATCTTTTTTTATTAATATTGATATGTTCAGGACTTATCATAAATTTTAGTTTCAAGTTTAAGGTAAAGATTTCTTCTCGAAAATACATGTTTTACAAACATATTTAATATTGAGCTCATTCTCAAATGTGCTTATCTTGAAACACAATTATCTTTAGATATACCTATAATGCAACGATTAGGTTTGAATTGTTTCTAAATCCAATAAACTCTTCCATTTTGTATAATCATCCTGTCTCTTGAAAAACTTTGCTATTTTTCAAGTGACATAGTTTAGCAACGCCTTATCCATAAACAGTATAAACCTACCATTTTGTAACACTTAGTACTCTTTGATGTCAATCCATTGAATAAATAAAATGATCTGTAAAATCAAACCCAAAATTTTCCTTAAGGGAATAAAATTTTCTGACAACTAATTTAGGCGAGAAAAACATTTTGCGATTTTGCAAATTTTAAAAATTTCGGGGAAATTTAATTTCATGAATAGGTGAAATTAAAATATTTTGCGACAACTAGTTTTCGTGAATGGTGGGCTTAATATAATTGAAAAAATAAATTTTTTTATAATAAAAGTTTTTGACAATTAAAAACCTAAAGTTACAACCAAAAGAAATATATTTTAGCACCATAAATGCAATATTATTAAACATAATGGAAGATCTAATCAAAAAAATTGAAAGCATTTCTTTAATACCAATCAGAATATTCCTCATAGTCATCGGCCGTCTCGTTCAAATACCAAATTTCTGATAATTTGATAATTTGGAAGTGGATTACTTTAAAAAAAATTTAAATTTCGCTAGATTTTGATTTCGCAGATCACAAAAACAAAAGGCACTTAAGAGAATTAAATTTTGCGAATTGCTATTCAGGGACATAAAGACTTTCGCGAATTTGCCTAAAATGCGCAAAACTGCGCAATTTAATCATCGCAAATTTTTATTCACTTAATGAATTGATCTTAATTTTAGAAATGATTAAATTTTTCATATATTTTTTCCATGTTTTGTCCACTGAAACAGTCAGTTTTTGTAGATTAGAAAACTGGAAATTTCTCTTAGAAAAGAAGACCATAAATGAGCGTCCAAAACATATTTGTTCCGCACCTCAGATTAATAGGCCTTTTTGGTAATTCTCATAATTCAGCAACGGTTTACATCGACGGGCTAAAATCAAATTTGAACAAAACATTGTGCGTTGTGCAGCGTTTGTTTTCTCCAAACACGTGCACATGACTCGTAACTTTATAAAAATCTTAAATCTTAAGAGAAACAAAATGGGGGATACGGTTTTTTGTCAAAGCTTGGATCCTGCATGGCAAGTTTTAATATGTTTTCTTTTGTTATTCTAATTAGCTTCAGACACTTAAAATTTATGACTAGGTTTGAGAAATTCATATTTGTAATTAGGTTCAGAAACTTAAAATTTCTGACGTGAGACATCCGTGAGAAATCTCGATATTTATCGGCATGTTTTCTTGCTACTTCATTGGAACGGCCACTGAATTAACATAAATGCAAAAACCATACTAAGGATTTTGGCAATTAAGATATTTCAAGTATCTGATGAAGATTCAAAAACATCCGTGTCTAAGCATTAACACCACTATAAATTTAAAGTCACAAAAGGGCAGAAATTTCTTTCATACTAATTTTCCGTTCAAAATTTAATTTTTGATCGAAATCCCATACGTATAACAGCCAAAATACACGCTTTTTATAACAGGCAAGTTTTCTTAACCTCCTAATCTCGACCGGCGATGACGAATCACCCCCCCCCCCCCCCCTCCGAGAATTATTTTTTCATAAACTTTGAAAGGTTTTATATATTGAGTTGAATATCACAATTTTTTCTCAAATTTATTAGGTTACCAGTTTTTGGCAAAAAAAATTTCCATAGTTGCCTATCATCGGTCGCTCGTATGACGCCACAACGTCGGTTTATGTCAGCATAAATAGGAAACGCACTTCTCCAAATTTATGTGAAAATAAATTTTGATAGGAAAAAGGTATGCAATTGATATATGACGGTAGATGAATATTAATATAAAAAATTGAACATGACGTCATATATTTAAAATGGCACGCTAAAAGCTGAAAAAATGATTTTTGAGTTTTTTGCGCGCTTTGCTGCCAAACGACTTGACTTTCATCAAAATCTGAGACATTACTTGTGAAAGCCTTTTAGCTCAGCTATCAGAATGTCAAAACAGAAGTAAAAAGCTCATTCCAGTCTTGAAATATGGCTCATAAAAAAATGGCAAAATAGAAAAAAGCTTCAAAAAATGCTGACATTGGCAAAAGTTAATGCTAAAATTGAACATTTTGACATTAACCTATAGTTCATGTGATATATTACATATGTGTTAATTTCATAAACATTTCGCAAATCCCGTAATATTGCTCAAAAAGAGCCGAATTTCGTCGTACCGTTAACAACACCCAAAAAACTATAATGAAGAATCCCTGATACTCTCTCGAAAACGAAAATTCATAAGGGAGAAAAGGGCCTATTTCACACTGTCAGGGAATGTTAGGAAAAGTCATTTGAAATTTTGAAAAAAGTGAGGGTCAGGGAAGAATTTTCTATTGTCTGCTTGTAATATTTTTAGCAAGTTGTTTAAAAGTGTGTTAGCACTTCCTATTTGGACAAGTCTTGTTAAAAGCCACGTGTTCTTCTCCTCTTTGTATTTGATTTGGACTATACATATGAGAGATTTTAGAGGAACTGATTCTGAAAGATTTCCCTATATCAGAATTAAAAATGATAAGTCTTCCTATTTGTAATGGATTCGGAGTATGTTTAAGCGGTTCTAGGGAATTTGACCATTTGATTTGTTATCTACCACATTTGTCGTGTTTTCATGAAAAAGACTTTTGAAAATGTTACAAATAAGTATGAAATGTCAGTATCTTTGATTTAAAGACTTTGTATAGTTCTGTAAGTAAAAAGCTGAACATTTACTTACGAGGATTTGTGGCGACTAAGCTGAGAAGCACACTAATATTTAATAGAATAGCTGGAAAGTAGCACCTCAACCAACTAATAGCTGGGTTGTTAGAAGTATAACGAAAGCCATTGCCTGAGGGGTTTGTGAGCTGCTTCCAAACAAATAAAAAACCCTTGTATATTTTGACCAACCAATTTTAGTTTCAAGTGTTCAGGCTTGCTAAGTTATTTCAAATTTTTGTGGAAAAACACAAGTCTTTCTAACGACAAGCTGAAGAGCTATAACATGTGTCTGCCAGGTTTTTCATTATCCTCTATAACAATGCAGAGATGCGAAAACAGTATACTCAACTTACAAAGCCTAATAAGGCCTAAATGTGTCGTGAGTTCCGTGAGAATCATGGCTCTCTAGCTAGTTTAGTGGTAATTATTGAGCAACACTCTTTTTCATCTATATATTAAGTGCTGTACCATAACTGCTGCGAGAAAAATAGTACATTTCACTGATATTGGAAGAATTTTATCATAAAATGTTTAAAAGTCAATCAACACAATCAACAAAACAAGTGATTGCATATCTCAATAAAACAGTTAATAGAAATGGCAAGGTAGCAAATGAAGTAAAAAAATAAAAACATTGTGTACACAAAAAAACAAGAGGCCGGAAGACCTTAAGCACAGCGCGCTAGTTAGCAGTTAGTCCATTGCGCTGCGTTGTGCATATATCATGGTTTGCAAAAAATACATAAAGGAGCTGTAAAAGAGCAACCGTTTCATACTTTCCGTAGATGGGAATTTTATGCAATATTTTGAAGAACTTTTCAGTGTTTCTAGTGTTTTTATAGCCTTAGTTGGGTGTAGAGTTGAAACGTAATTTTTGGCACCATAGCAATTTTGTAAAATCAGTGTTGGCCTCCATATAAATCTTTGGAAATGAGTAAGTTTAACTTTTTACCGCATAATGTAGGAGGCTCAGTTTATATACTTTCAACTCAAATGAAGAAGTACCAGATATTCAAACGGGATTTGCTCCGGAAAACAGCGTGGGGGTTTGAGTATAATTTGTCGGATTTTTGCCGTAGTTTCTTAGAGATTGTAACCGAAATCTGATTCTGTTTAGAATATCGGAAAAGTTTTCAAGATGGTGCATAACAGAAACATACTGAGGACGTGTGTCTTATGACCGAAAAGTGTTGTTATAAAGTTTTTAAAGTGCCTTTCGGATGCAGAATTTTAGCAGATGTATAAAAACATTATTTTGCCGTAAAGAGATTTTCGTTTGTATTCTACCATAAAAAATAGGTAATAAGTACATGAAAACGACAAACTTTTTGCTCGTTTCTTTTGCAATGTTATATATTGCAATTCGTTTAAAAATACATTATATTGAGCACGTTCAGTGACGTCTTTTATGTATTATGTGTCATGTTTTGATATGTTGATAAAAACAGCACTATAAATGTAATGTAAATAGGCCCTTAGCGCAGGTGTCGAAAGCCTCTTATTTAGCCGGCACGTAAATATATTGCGGATTCAGGCCGGTGCCTGACACGGCACCACCAGAATGCTATAACTAATCCGCTACGCGCTGAGCAATAAATTAAATTTTAAAAAAACTGATTAAAAAAACAGTAGACTTAAAGTTTTCAAATTTTGAAGTTAAAGGTCATGTTTGTTTTTGTTGATTAGAGAGGAAACTTTTTTCTTTCAAGGGCTTTTTTGACTCATCTTTGAATTTTATTTAGCACACATTTTAGAACATTTAAATTGCTAAAAGACAGTTCAGGAATGATGGAATTCTATACTTACCATTGTGAGAGTTTCCTTTTCTTGTTTGTTCACCAGCGTTAGTTGTTTTCAATATTCCTAGTCGGTCTTCTACATCACCAAGCCTATCTTTAGCATCACCGACTTTGCTTTCCACTTTGCCAAGCCTTTCCTCAAGTTGATTAATTTGTAGTTTAACCAAGTCATACGAAGTTAAAAAATCGAAAAGTTTTTCCTGCATTTCACTAGATATTCTATTTGCATTTGAAAGCTGTAGTAATTCATTTTCAAGACTTACAACCTGTATTTTCATTGTAAGCAATGTTTTGGTTATTGAATCATTCTGATGTTCGAGTTTGGTATCAAATGATGCTTGTAATTGATGAAAACTATCCTTCAAAAATTGAGCCACTTCATTTGGCAATATGTTTTCTGAACCAAGAGAATCAAATGCATTTAGGTTAGTTAATCCACCTTGAACTAGTAGGCTTCTCAGCTCATTCCATGATTGAAGGAATTCGTGTTTATCTTGAAATTCTTGCAGACATTTGTGTTTAATTTTGTTTCGAAATTCACAGATTTTATCAATTAAAGCCAACAGCGGTTGAGGCAGCTGTAAATAATTATTGGGCCAATTTCTTATGACTGCGCAAAATAATGTGACATCCCATGTGTCGGAATTCGTTGTCTGACTATTAGTTGGACATAGAAGATCCCATTGATCTGCGCGGATAAATCGTTTAAGCGCTTTTTGTTTATGTTGTTTAAATACCATCATCAACTGGTGAAGCTGCTGCCCATTTGTCGGTAAACCAGTGTAGCTTTGATCATTATTTTTGTTATGTAGAATGATGGAAAGTACATTGATTAGATATTCCAATCCAAGATTGAGTTTGTACCAAAACTCTATTGTGAAATTTTGCGCCTACAAAAAGAAACAAATTAACAAATAAGTACATGCTTTTTGATTATGGTTATGCTATTGCGATTATTTAAGATGTATTGATTTTCTTAATTTCGCTGGTATGCTTTTGGCCATACTCTATTGTAAGACTGTTTGCGAGAAGAAAATTTCGTGGTTTTGCAGTGTTTTTGAAAAGTAAAATCATCCATTTCCTCTACCCTACTGGTCACTTACATCTCTCACCAACCCGCTATGTTAAAGTTGCATCATGTGTTACGTTAATTTTTTCAACTGTTAAGAGACCCCGACGCAAAATTATTCGTAAGGGCCCTAACTATCTTTTTACAGCTTGTCAGCAGTATATAAAATTTTAGTTTCAATTACCAAAATAACACTCTGAACAGTAATAGTAGCTTAAAGTAAGAAAATAATTTGAAATGAAACTGTTTGTGAAAATAGATTGATAGACAATTTTGTGAATGAATATAATGGAGAGAGTATATCTTACATTTACAGTTTCTTTTAGGAAAAGTAGGATACATGTGTGGCGTTCATATATGATAAAGGCTGAGACTTAAAAATCTCAGGAAAACTGTATGATAAAGGAAGAAACTCCAAATCTCCTATTCAATCATTACACTATTTTAGTTCATATTTTATACATTATCTAGCTAATGAATATATTTAATCCTTTTAACCTTTCAGCATTTTTTTTTTTTTTCGCATAGTTTTATGTGTTCTTATGTGCATTATCCTAGCCGTATAACCTTAACTCTTTGTTCGATGCCTTTGATGCTTTTGATGCTTAATCCTTTTCGTAATTCTTTTTGTTCATTCTCTCTGCGTTATAGTCTCAATTTCGATTTTTTTATACCTTACACAGGTATGTCTCTGAAGACGGTTTTAATTTTATGTTATTTTATTATAGTAGGTCCACATCAGTGTTAGTCACTGCACCTATGTATATATTGTATATATTTTGTATGATATGTATATTTCTGACCTGCTTTACCAAATAAATTAATAATAAAAAGTTTCGTTTCAACGACACCCTGTGGCAGGAGGTCGAATTCACTGCCACAGAGGAGGGAACTCAGCCCCGGCCAGCAACTCGCCAGCAAAAAGACTGAGGAACTCCCGAGTGTATCCGGCTCAACCTCAAGTAAAACTGATGACGACAACTGGCAACACCCTCGAAAAAAAACCCAAAGAACTCTATGAACATGTCCACAGTACATCACGCATGCCACACTATCAAAAACAAAAAAAACCTAGGAGCAAGCCCTCAAAAAAGAAACCCTTGCCACACAGAGGCACTATCATCAATTGTCATCACCAGTTTCCACCATCAGTCTCCCCATCAACACTTCAACATTCTGCCATCTAGCCCAATACCTTTCAATCACAATTGGCATAAAGCCCTCACTTCCTTGGTCCGCCAATAATAATAATAATGATAATAATAATAATAACTTGGCTTAACCCTATGAGCCCCATGCTTTGTAGAGGTTTTCAACCCCAAAGAAACGGAGATTCCGTCTCCCCTGATTAGAGGGGTGGGTCAGATTATTTTTTATAGAAAAGAGCTGCTGTACATGAAGCTTGCCATGATAACCTCAATCATAACATTTAGTTGGATTAGAGCAGATTAAAATATTTGTCTTTAGGTTTAAAATTAAAATATAATGTACTTCAACATTGCAAAGGTTTCGGATAATTTGCATTGAAAATATACAAAAAAAGTGATTATGTCATTAACTATGGTTTACAGTAACGTACTCCCATTTTGGTGGCATTTTTTGAATTCTTTTTGTTCTCTATCTTCAAAATCGTTTGAAAATTATGATGATCTTAATTTTTGCCGTTTGCTAAGAATTTTTTATAAGAAATGTGATAATTTGGTTTCAAAATATGATCATAAATATCGAGATAGGGTCTGCCCGATAATTGTATGGTCATTTGTGTCACAAAGTTTCAGTGGTTTTTTATCATTTTTTTGGTCTTGAATGCATTTAAGTGTATCTCAATTGAGTGTTCCTTTATAAGAAAATTGTTTTTTGACCCGAGACCCGATTTTCTTTACGAAATGCCTGGTTATTGGCTTAGAATTACTTATTTTTCATCTTAACTTTTATCTTTTGAGTTGCTCTAACTCTAACATCGTGAACTAAACATAGTTAAGATTTTCTTAATTCTCATTATTTTGAAAGGGCTATATAACAAGCCCAAGTTCCAATAGCTGGATCTTAACAGTTTGAGGTTGGGGATTTTCTTTTAATTTTCTTAAGTTTCTGAGGTTTTTTGAGGTGTGTATATCGTTAAAAAAAAGCGTTAAAATCTAACTGTAAATCAAAGGCATTAACATTATTTCTTAACTTAACTCATCTGGCCCGGATTTAGTGGCATTACAGAATCACAGGAGGAGAGCAAAAGGTAATTTAAATGTCATCATCTTTTACATGATCACAATAAATAATGAATTTTTAACGATCTTTTACACTCCTCCTGTAATTTTGAAGTACCATAGATTCATTAGACTTTTGATTTAAGATTAATAGCATATAGCGCATATGGGTGAAAAAGTAGATCTAGAGAAAACTAAATCTTCGGCTATTATATAAAACTAGGCTATCAGGGGCGTATACAAGGTAGGTCGGGTAGGTCGGACGACTTAGGTAGAAATTTCAAGATAATTTTTTTGTTGTTGTT